>JAVQJG010042415.1:0-12397 GCA_036024015.1 Craterocephalus amniculus | reverse complement strand
TGTGTGTGTGTGTGTGTGTGTGTGTGTGTGTGTGTGTGTGTGTGTTTGTGTGTGTGTGTGTGTGTGTGTGTGTGTGCGTGTGTGTGCGTGTGTGTGTGTGTGTGTGGAGGTTTAAGCTGATAAGGAGAGAAGAAGCTCTTTAATAGAACAAGATGACACACAGGATAGCATCGGTTTGTGTGAGGTCCGATACTTTCTCATGTGTTTTCCCATCGGCTCCAGTGACAAAGTGATGCTAATCTCTCCCTCAAACACACACAGCTGATCTTTTACTCTCACGCCCCCATGTTGACTCAGTTAATTAATAATAATAATAAGATAATAATAAGTGGGCTAATGTTGCCTGTAGAGAGGTGTGTTATCAGCTGGTTTGCACTGAAGCCCACGGCTGCAGCTTATCTACACGCCCAATTTTTTTAAGAAACCTTATTTGACTCCTTGTGAATTGTGTGTTGGCCTGAATTTGGGTAATTTAAAGGTGCAGTTTGTAACAAAACTAAATTTAAATGAGAGAAAATGGTTAATGTATCCATAAAAACTGTTTCTATTGATACCTCATGTTTTTTTTAGTAGAGTAAGTGTTATATTTTCATTTTCTAAGAATGAGCCCTTTATAGGTGTTATATTTGTTCCTCTAGTTTTACTATGGTGGCTCTGAAAACAACTGTGTGAAGTGAAGGCTTCGCTGGTTTCGTGTGATGGGGGCTGGAGCAGCTTTTCCTAAACTGGAGGTCCGGAGATAATTCTAGTGGGTTGCCAGACTATTGTAAAAGGAATAGACATCCTAGAGTTAAAATTATTTAGAGTTTTTATGAATTAATTATATATTCTTTTTATATTTAATGCATCAGTGCATAAACAACATTAATCATCTCACCGTCTGAATCCAGCGTTATCTCAGTGAGAGACTTCGGGCCTGTCAGTGTGTCACAGCAGTAAACCAAATGCACCAAAACCCACTTTATCATCCTTATTTATGAAGTTCTTGACAGTTTTCAAGCCTTACATGTAGATTTAGTTTTATCATCACATGTCCAGAAACAAAGTTATATTAAACATCTTAATTTGGCAGAATTTCAGCAACAGCAGGCAACCAAACCCACCAAAACCCACTTTATCCTCCTCGTTAATACAGCCTCCACCAGGGTGGAGGGTATCTTTTAGTGGTGTTAGCCTGTCTGTTATAAACATAACACAAAAGGCCATGGATGGATTTTGGTTACATTTTCAGGAAATTTCTAAAAATGGAAAAAGGAAGATGTTATTGATCCGGTTCTCTGAGTAGATGCAGGATTTTTTAGAGGAATCTTGACTATTTGGAGTTGGTGATAGTTTGGCCATAAGTCTGTGGTATTTGGTCTCCTCTCAGATTTAGCTGCTAGAATCCAACATTTATGAAAAGTAAACTAGTATAGAGCTTTGTTGTTATTTTAGTCATGGATATATTAATTTATTTGCTTATTATCTATGAAACTGCAAAACTAATGTTTCTACTGAGGCAAATTATCTTTCATTATAAAACATTTACCTGTGTAAATGTTAGACAAACATCATGAATAAGGTGTTTAGTCATCATGTTGTAAAATGTTGTTGTTTATAAATCAGCCAGGTTTATAACTTACAAAAGGATGAAATTACAAAAAAAATTACATGATAAAAATGGAAATGGATGAAAAATGTTGCAGCGATAATGAATGTAAACAAAGTGAGGAAAACAGAGCCGTGTTTCATCATCTACCCAAGATTAAAATCATTATTTATCATTTGTGGTGTAAAATCTTCCATCTATTTTTTCAAGAAGGTGTTCACAGGAGAATGAATATATTAGCCTTCAAGTTAAAACAAACAAAAAGCAATTCTATAAAGCTTAAAGTGGCACTACTCAGTCTACCAGATCTTTTCACTTTGGCGCCCCCTAAAGGCAGATAATTTAGCATTTGTCTGTTAAGATCTCTATCTCTATCAAATTGTAGCCTGTTTTTGTAGCAAGTTTTTTGGTGAGGAAAAAAAGATTCAAAATACGGATCTGAATCGGTAAGCATGGGCGACCTTATGGGATTATTAAAGAGCAAAAGTCCCAGATTAAATCATTACCATTAATTCAGAATTATTCCCTGAGTATGTAATGCTGGGGTGTGTAAGATCCAAATCTTACCTTATAAATGCTACCTGTGATTATTTCTTTGATAAAAGTGAATTTCCCCTGATTAAATGAAAATTAATAAGTAAATAGAAAAAATTAATACGTAAATAGAAAAATAAATGAGTCAGTCTTTTAAAGGAACTACTCGTGAAGACCCGACTCCTTTTAAATTGCCATAAATCTCGTTTTAAACATGGAATAAAAGAGCCTCACCAGTCCCTCCACAAGTTTTAAATGTTGTAACTATTAACGCGGATTCAGTCGGTCCTCAGGAATCCTACAAATTTGTCCAATCAACTTAATCAATCGTTAATGCAACTTTGAGACATTATAGCGATCTTCCTTGTTACTGTTGTTACTGGAGAGGGAGAAGGAAACGATATAAACTTGTCACATGATGCAGCCTGTTAAACTACATTGAGCTTCCCTTTCAATTTATTACTTCTGAAAATTTGAAGACAAAAACAGTTTAATCTGATTAATCTTCTCTCATAAATCAGTTTGCATAGAAAATGCCAGCATTGTTAATTAAGCCAATTAACAATTACCCTGCACAGAAAACAAGCATTTTTTCTTTCTACGCATTCTCCTACAAACTGTCAACAACAAAGATTTTCACCATGAACATTTGCTAATTGATTTGTTCTTTAGTTTTAACATAACCCAAAACTTGTATTTTACACTGAAAGCTTTGTCCCCGCTCACCTTGCTTTTGGAAAGTGCTTTTTTTCTCAGAAAATTACACGCTACAAAAATAGAAAAGGAAATTATATGTGTGAGGTAGAGTGGAGGCTTTCACCTCTGTGCTGCGATTTAATCACTGCAGGTTGAGTTTGTGAGAAGTTCTGTTCCTCTGAGACGCCATTAATGCTCCTGTAATTCTTACCTTCTAATGGAAAACTGAAAGCAGGTTCCCACTCACTCTCCATCTGATTCATCCTTTACATAAAAGCTGGAAGAAGTGAGACAAAAGTTTATTTCTAGTCTATAAAAAGTCTTTCTCTTGGTTTATCATGGTATTTGATGTGGAACTTTTTACTCAGCTGTACAGGATGATTATGTTTCAGTGAGCAAAGAACAACTTAACCTGCACTGATGCAGTGAGTAGCTTCTCAGATGCTTCCTGTGGTCATGGAAAAGATGTTTATCTGTTTCAGATAAACAATGCCAGTTTTATTTATGTAGCAATTCACTACCTGAGATACCAAAAATCCTGCACAAAGAAACAATAAAGCAATAGGAGCCACAATAAAAATAATGACAATAATACAAAAATTTTTTAAAAAAGGTTAAAAAGAAAATGGAGAGCTACACTGTGTTTAAAAGCCAGTTAAAAAATCCTTATGTTTTTCTTTATTTCTAGAGAGCTAACTCTTACGATGTACAATTCTAAATATATGTAAAGCTTGAACAACTCGGTGGTGAGCATTATGCGGTTTTAATGCACAACGCGGATACTTCATAACTTTTGTTTAAAACCATGTCAGAGTCGAAGGGAATTCTCAAACAACCCACTATGGTCTCCCTTTGTTACCCACCATTGAACAGGTCCATTACCTGATCATGTGCAGGAACAGATATGCCTCGTGATAACTTACGAGTGTTACATATTATCTGCTTTTTTCGAAGTTGAGATCTCTGTTGATGATGGATAATGGTTTTGCTCATTAGTCGACATACTTCTAAAAAAATTATTACATGTTTTGCTAGCAGTGCAAAGTGCAAATCTACAAGCAAAACAGTGATTTTGCTAGATTATTCAACCTTGCTGCACCCCCCACTCACATATGTCTATATATATGAATATATAATGTGACAGAACATTTATTCCAGTGGCCTTTTCATGTGTATATATATTAGACATGTGTCTTTGTTAATACTTCCTCCTCTTTGTTTAAATCTTCGTGGACATTCCCATATGCGTTTGCAGCAGATGGCGACTTAATGAAGACCTGATGAAATCCCCAGCGGCCCGGCTTTCTTTATGTAATGTTTTTATACCTCCTACGCTCCCTCGGTGCATCAGAGAGGGAGCACAGGGAGGGTAATGGAGGTCACTGCAGAGTGTGATTCGTCTTTTTACTGCTACACTATTCTTATTTATCTTCTTACTCTATCATCAGCTCCTCTTAACCCTCTGCAGCTCTCTTTTGTCTGCTCTTCTTCTTTCTTCCTATCTATTAATTTCTGTTTCTTTACGTTTTTAGTGGCGATTGATTATTTTTTATCTCTTGCTGCTACATCCTCAGCTCACTGTTCCTCTGTTTGTTCTCGTCTTATCTCTTCTTCTCTGTCTATTTTTATGCCCTCCTCCTACCGCCGCAGTTCAGTTTGGACTTAAAGAGGGCCAGTGGAGCAGAGACTTTTACAGTCAGCATACATTAAACATACAGCTACAGAGAAGAGATCAAAACTGTGCATGCACAGACTCGCAGAAGATAAAATGAAATAAAAAGTGTGAAATCCAGCCGCAAATATTCACACGTTAAAGCCAGAAGTACAGCACATGTAAACAAGTGTTTTTGGATAACCCGTTCTCTGCGGTTCCAGACTTAACACCAGAAGCCATCGGCTGTAAGACCTGCTGATACTGTGGGTTTTTTAGCTTCCAGACTGCAAACACCACAGCTAACCGGTGTTTTAAAAGGTCGTAGCCTGGATTATCGCTGTAGAAGAGGTGACCGAGATCCAGAACCCGGTGTTTCTGATAAAGGTCCATTAGTCCCCTTTTAAGAAGGAGATGGAATCAAGGGATAATTAAAAAAGATTTTTCTCAATTATAGCCATCATAAAGACACAGTGATAAGGAATACATTTAAAATGACTCAAACGAAAATATTTTATGGGGAGAATTAAAAAACAACCAAGAAACTCAGGATGATCAAAAATGTGGAAAAAATCACCAGAGATGAAACTAAGCTTTAAATAACCAGAAAAATATACAAACTCATGACAATAAATAATGCATGAAGCACTAATGTGTAGGAAATGACTGAAGAGACTCAGAGATGTGATCACAGATGCTTTGAGCCTCAACAGACTGAATATTTGAAAGAAAGACTGAAAGAAAGATAAACGGATAACTGTGCAAACAGAATAAAGAAAGGGAGAAAAAATGATGACATAAAATAAATAAAAAGGTTTAGGAAGGATTCAGTTAAGGCATATATGGAGGAGAAGGTGGACCTCATAATGTGCTCGTTTCTTGATGCATTAAAAAGCCAGCAAATTCGATTTATACAAAAACTTTAATGAAGTAAAAACTTTCAGAAACATAAATGACTAAAAGTAGAAACAAAAAAATTTCAAGAGAAAAAAAGTTTGAATAAAGTCGAATCCAGTTTGGAGGCACACATTCACATTTGTAATGTTTAGTCCCTATGCTGCTGGCGCCCATGGATGTGTGGTCAAAGGTTAATTCTCTGTGGGTTTCCTCCTTTTCTTCATTCAATGAGGACACCATGTTGTTGCAGCTCTGTGAGTCACTGCAGCTGGAAACAGGCTTTTTAAATAAAAACCTGGATTATAAATAAAATGTTCCATCATTGTTAGAGAACGGAGTCTGTATTTTTCTTATTAGATTGTCCAGCCGTGCAGAGCCGTCGTAATGGGGATTTAAAAATGTCAGAGAAACCGCACATTGTCAGCGAGTGTACTAGCATTGCTCAGCTTGTGGGCACGCCACCATTCTTTAGCGGAAAGGTCCTCATAAGGATGCAAATCTGTGTTTGTATCATTTATTTTTTAAAAATGTGTCTGAACAAATCCCAGAGGAGGTTGTAATGTGAAATTAATGTTGTAGCAAAATGGAAACTCTAAATGTGCCATTGCATTTACGTTAGCAGGGTAGCCGGCCGTCTGATAAAGGTTACACTTGTTTGCGTCGTCGCCGGCTCTAGATTCAATGTAAACATAAAAAATATGGTTTATCCGCTTATTTCCCCAGAGTATTTCTCCTTCAGAACCTGTTCCTGAAGGTTGGGACATTTTCTTGGCACACTTTGTGCAAAATATGAAATCAACTCACTGATTACTGAAAGAGGCAGTGATTTCCATTACAGAATCATGTCTGCAGCAGTGCCACCTGATTTCCTCCTCAGCTGATAGTTTAGCCATATAAACCCATATAACTGGTTCTTCATTGTTTTTATGACATTATGTGACATTTTGACCACTTTCAGCTTTGATTCCTGCTGCATTTTCTTCGGCATTTTTCCCTGAGCCACTCTTTGCCAATCTGAGCCCCTTTAACCCCTAACTTAGACCTGAACCTAGACCTCCGGAGTTTCTGCTCCCTAGCAAACAGATGCCTCTTTCTGTGCTCAGCCACACTGGTTTGTGGTTTTCTTATGGCTACACAGCTTTTCCGTCCCAATTTCTTGAGTTCCTTTCGCGTTGTTCATGTGAAAATGTTCTTACTTTCACTATTAGACACAGCCCTGAGCTCTACTGTTGTTTTTCCTCCACCTGCTTCAGCCGATCACCATCATTCAGGCTGTTTTTCTTCCTGGAAGACGATGCATCCCCACTATCCTTCCAGTTTATAACAACGTGTTGGACAGGTGTTTCCAGATGTTGGTTACATTCCCTGCGACCAGGTCCCAGCTGAACAGGGGAATAATGATGAATGAAAGTTAAACTCTTTCTTTTGGCAGTTAAGGGTTAATCACATTTTAATACTTACAGTAATGCCCATTTATGCTTTCTGTACATATGTGTGTCTGTTACATGTAGCCCTTACAAGAGCAAGGTTAATAGCCAGCACATCCACCAGAGGGCAGTGCTGAGTAGTGGTGCTTGCACCGATCAAAGTATTGATACAAACATCCGGTGTTTATCAAAACTATTATTATAGCATCAACACTTTAATGTAAGGCTTATAAATTGTCAGAATCTTCATAAATAAGGTGTGTTTTGGTGAATTTGTTTTATCTTAGTAACAAGGCAGGTACATGTCCAAAAGCTTCTCAGCTTCTCTCTGAGATGATCCCTTATTCCGATTTTATGGTATGAGTAGTAACTTTTTTTGTAAGTTAAAAAATGAGTATTTTAGCTCTACAGATTAATTTCTTTGCAATGAGTATGATCATCAACGATACTATCCCTTTATTTAATTGGTATTAGATGGATCTTGCGGTATCGCCCACCACTAGTGCAGAGTTAAACTCTGAGCTGATGTCAGGTTTAGACAGAAACAAACACAGTGATGGTGGAGGAGATCATAATGCTCATTCTCAGAAACAGACATTGAAAGAAGCATTTAATACACTTTGCTTTGTCTTCGTTCCTTTTGTGGGTCACATTTCAGCTAAAACACCCAACTATGCCCCCGCAGTGTCCAGTGTTTTTACTCTGTTTGCCCTGTTAGCTTATGGATCCGTATGTATATATGTAATGTAATGGCATGGACTGACAGCATCCAATTAGGTCGCGGGTGTGCTGGAGCCTATCCCAGCTGTCAACGGGCGAGAGGCGGGGTACACCGCCAGTCTGTCGCAGGGCCGACATGGAGAGACAGACAACCACTCAGACACACACTCCTAGGGAGAATTTTTAAAGTGCCCAATTAAACTCACATGCATGTCTTTGGACAGTGGGAGGAAGCCGGAGTACACGGGGAGAACATGCAAACTCCACACAGGAAGGCCGGAATCCTGACCAACTTGGGACTCGAACCCGCGACCCGCGGGTGTAGTGCTAACCACTACACCATCGTGCAGCCTTCCAAGTGTCCATAAAGGAGTAAATAGAGTAAACAGGGATGTTATTTTGAGCCAGCTTCTAAATGTGACTTGGTTTGTTTTGCAGTATAAATTTCACCTTGTTGTTCTGCGAAACATCCTCATTGAGGTTAGCAGGGAGGCTGCGTCTCTGCTGCACATCATGTCCATCTCCATAACGTACAGACTGACAGACAGATAAACAATGGGCCCCGCAGACGGACAGTTTGTCAGCCAGTTCAGCTCGATGACTGTTTCTCAGCTTTTCTGTCTGCCCTTGTTTTTCTGTCAGTCGTCATGCTCCCCATTACTCAGTGTGAGAATGTGATGCTTAAATTGCTATATATTTTCCCCTTGGCAACACCAATCTGTCATGGCCATGATTTACAACAACACAAGCGCACAGTTCACAGACTGTGTGTGTGCGGGGAAAATGCTTCAGTCTTCAGGCTGTTGTGACAGACAATTATACAAAACAGAAGTACTGAGCAGCTCTGGGTTACATGACTTCATATATGATTTCATTATGTTGCAGGTGCATAAAATACATCATACATAAAAAGCTTTCATGTCTAAATTTTAACCGCAAGTTCTTCCTGCTTTGTTTTTCTTTAAAATGTCCTCTAGCTTAACGTCGCTGCCTTTGTGATGCTAACGAGCCCACGGCTAAAATAATCCCTGAATAATTCAGTTTAAAAGATTTTACTTCTACGCCTTGCCTTTTTGTTTGGCATCTAATCACGTTGATCTTTTGCTTGACTTTGACCTCCAACTTGTTTGGCCTTGAACAAATTATTTGGTTAGACTCTTATGCTCACGCTTCTTTTTCTTTTGCTCAGCGTTGCAGCGTTGTGTAGCACTCACAGATCTATGAGGCGAAAATGATTCAAAATCCCTTAAAAATAGTCGATTACTTTGCATTTCTTGATGTCAGAATTGAAAAACAGCATGTGTTCTTCCATCTTTCATCATTTGGGTTACAATCAGTGTAATTATTGCTGTGTGAAAGAAGATATTTATTATTTAAAGAGGAAGAAAATGCAGAAATATGTGGCTGTAAATAGTGATGTAGGTGTTTGAGAAATGGAGGAACAAACTGTCATTCAAAACCAAGAGGCGGAGAAAATTCAGACTGGGAGATGAGACTAATGTTGATGTTTTACAGTAGAATCCGATTTGAAGTCTACATAATGTTTTATCTTTAAATTTGATGCGTTTTCAGATCTCTGCAGCTTGTTGCTGAGTTTGAGCTAAACTGCAACATGCTGGCGTACGAGAGAACATTTTACCAGCGTCAGCTCGGGAGAAAATAAGATAAATATCGATTTAAATAAACCATAAAAAAATCATCTAAAATAATGTATAAAAATATACATGAGTGTGTATGGATCATGCGGTTGGGTAAAATACATTAAAATAAGTCAAAGGCTAAATTAAAAAGTCGTAATTAAACTGAGAAAATAATTATTAATAATAAATTAAGAACAAATTTAGCTTGAAAAAACTAAAAACAAATAATAAATGTAACAGTTACTACTACTACTGCTGCTGCTGTCATCTAGCAGACTCTTTTATCCAAAGCGACTTACATTTGAGAGAACAGTTATTTATAATGAAGAAGAAACAACAACTAGCAGCTTGCTAACGTACATCTTTCCGTTGGATTTTTCCTCTGACCTGCTGATCCTGCATGTGGATCAGGTCAGGTGAAGAACCTGGAGCAGTCAGCCTCCCTTCCACCCCCCTGAATTAAAATATAGTTCATCTTTCTTTAAATTATTCTGAAATTGTGTCTGATGGGATTATTTGTTTATTCACAACTGGTTTGTCTCATTTTCCACACTCAGTTTTAGCCGTATTTTCCTGCAGGTCACTAAGAGAACGAGCAGAATCAGCCACAGGATGACGGGTGTGTTTCACTTCCAGTAAAAAAAAGAACTTTTCACACTCGTGCACGCTTGGAGATCCTTTTCTGTTCAAGTGTGCAACAACTTGCTCATCCCCAGCTTGTCCTCATGGATTTGGCAGTGCAGGTTGCTGTATTAAAAAATGGGAAGAAGCCCATGTTTCCCAGCTCAGCCGTGGTGTGAAGAGGAGCAGGTTGGATTTAGTTTTAGCTTTCTCCCCTTATAAGTGTTGTGGGAAGCTGCAGGATGCAGTTCTGTGGTGTGTGCAGGTGGACAAAGTGAAGCCTGGAGTTTCTTTTAAAGGGGAGGTTTATTACTGTTGCTGTTAATGAGCAAATTTCACACAAGGCTGCCCGTCGGTAATCTGATGAAACTTTTATACAGAGAAAAGAAGCACTTGAACGCATCATTAGTTTGGTCTTTAAGGTTCAGTCGCAAAAACACAAGATTAAGATGTAACCAAAACCGGACAAAGGCTTGATTTGTGTTTTACTGCCTGCACTTGGAAGAGGAATGAAGGAAAAGAACATGTTGTTCTTCAACCCTGGAGGAAAGAAATTAAAAAGTGAAGAAGAAAGCGGAGGGAGACGAGCCCTGCAGCCAAAGGAAAGTAATCAACCTGACCCACCTGTTAGTGTCTCTGTCCGGAGTAATGAAACACAACGAGTGTTTGAGCGTTTGAATGCAGACATGCAGAACCTTCTATCAGCTGTTTGATGCTCAAAGCATCCAAACATCTTCCCTCCCTCCCCTCCTTCCTCTGTAATCACAGCCTGGCAGACCTTTAGTGCACGGAGGCATGAACGGATGGAAGAGGGGATGGATTCAAACCAGGAAGAAGAAATCAGAGAAAGATGAGTGCAATAGAGGATGTAGAAGAGTGAAGAATGAGGGGAAATAAAGAGGAAGAAAGAGGGAAGAGCAGCTGCTGCTGACGGACGAAGCCCCGCCGATTCGTGTGTTTGTTTGACTGCAGATGTTCAGAAATTGTTTTTAGCATGAATTTTTCATTCTGTTTATTCTCCGATGCAGAGAAGGGGCTGCTTCCCCCTTAGATGCAGAATCTGATCTTAATCTGTGCTTTTTGAAGCCTGATGTGTGGAGCTGTCGGGTCCTGAGGATGTGCAGCTACATCCCTAACAGACTGGGAAGCAGCATTTCCAGTGAGCACACATCAGCTACGTAGAATTCAAAAGAATTCAGCCAAGATCTAATGAAAGTTTCCATGAAGATGGGATTTTTTCAAGCAATGTGTGCATCCACACTAAACCCCTGAAAATGCTCGGTTTTATCTCAGGTGTAGGTTTGATCCGACTCTGATCGGGACATCTTTATTTTTCCCCTAGTGGTGATTTTTACATTTGCAATGGATAAATAATCCAACCAAGCTAGAATATTTTCATCCAGAACATTCTGTTGAGGGATTATATAAAAGCTGAAATCTGAATGAATGGATTTAAAGGCATCTGGTTCATTAATTGGGCACTCTTAATTCTCCCTAGGAGTGAGTGTGTGTGAGTGGTTGTCTGTCTCTCCATGTCGGCCCTGCGACAGACTGGCGACCTGTCCAGGGTACCCCGCCTCTCGCCCCTTGACAGCTGGGATAGGCTCCAGCACACCTGCGACCCACTTGGATTAAGCGGTTCAGAAAATGGTTGGTTGGTTGGATTATTATTCATATGCATATATGCTGTAAATGTTCATTTGCTGTAAATATTGATGTTCAGTTTGACTTACTTCTGATCACTGGCGTCATCACACATGAAGGGTGTGTAACCTCGTCATTTTCTTCCTCGCTCCCTCCTCTTCAGACGATGAAGATGAAATAACATCCGTCCTCCTCACCATAAGAGCTCCAGGGCTTTCTGCACGTCCTCATTTTTGTCTCCAAATACTCCGTCTTCTTCTAACTTCTTCTCTCACACACTCTTTCAAAATAATCTTTGTCTTTGCGGCACTAACTCGCGGCTTTTTTCTTTCCCCCCCCCCCTGCGGTTGGATTTTGACACAGCGAATCTAGCTAGCTCCATCTGATGTTAGCAGATACTAAGGTAAAGTCGTCATGTAGAGTTTTAGCAGATTCGACCACTTTTCCCAGTTTGTAAAACAGCGAAAATATGGAGAGAAATGACACACCCACCGTCCCAAAATTCCCAAAAAATCAAATTAAAACAATCATATCTCCGGTTCTATTTCATCCCTACTGACTGCCAGAGATGGTGCTTAAAGCACTGAATGTATCCATCCCGCGCATGCGCAGGTCGAGTGTTTATACCAACAAAGTCACATGTGACCCCTGATAGTCAACCTATATCTTCCGGTGATATCAGAGGATCTGTTCCTTTTCATCTTCTCGCTTCACAGGTGAACGCATGTCAATGCGTTAGCCCAGACTTAGTGGCTGATTCTGGACAATCTCGTTGCTTGTAGCCTTACGACGTTTTGTTGGAGCTGCGGACTATTCGTCCTCCTCAGGCTGCAACGGACTCCGCCCGGAGGTTTGTTGGCTCCTGGCAGCGGACTCGTCTGTTTGGGATCATCGTCCTTGGTTGGATAAGTTTGTTTTTCTTTCTATTTGCTGCTTGACAACCCGCTGTTCTCGGCTTGGTTGATTTTCTTGTTTGTGA
>JAVQJG010042398.1:0-10000 GCA_036024015.1 Craterocephalus amniculus | reverse complement strand
CTGAGTGTAACACATTTAAGAAGAAACCACAACCACAGCACTGACCAAGCTTGGTAATTGTTATCCATCTTTGCATGCCAGAGAAAAGAAATGTGGAAGAAAAAAAAAAAGGGCTTTGTTTTGCAAAATCTGTCACTCAGAAATCCAAACAGAAAAATGTGCTTTTGCTGCAGAAATATAAGGTTTCGTGTCAGTCTTGCTTTAGTTGTTCGTCTTACCTTGATCTCTCTGTCGCTGCCACATTTCGTGTCTCACCGGGTCGCACGTCCGCTCTGTCTTTGTCCTCATTGGTCACATTTCTCAGACAACGTTTGGTTACACCTTTATAGTCTATCCTTGCGTCTTCGCCAATGATACTCCTAATGTCCACGCCGTCTCCTCCTCCCCTCTCAGTTCCAGCTTTGCTTTCAGACTTGTTGGATTCTCCGTTGGGTCTGTCTGGTTCCTGACATGGAGCCTGGGTGAGAGTAGCCAGTCTGTTCTTGCTCTCTTTCAACTCGCCTCGAAGGGTGACTAGCTGCATATCGGTCTCCTTCTGTCTCTGCTGGGCAGCGGCCAGTTCCCTTTCAATGTCTTTGTGGGCCGTTCTGAGTGCCGACAGCTCTTCCTCTGCCTCGGCTCTCAGACGGTCTGCTACTGACACAGCAACCTGGAGGTCGGCCTGGAACTGCAGCCATTCCCCACGCTCCGTCTGGAGAGGAAACAGAAACAGTTATTAAAAAAAAGAATTAAAAAGCAGCTGTATGGAGGAAAGGCAGCTCTTTTATTACTTTAAACATCTCTTGAATGCAAATTTGAAGCTAATTATCAAAATATCTGTACTTCTGGCTGGCTTGTTTATATTTATTTCCATTTCATAATATAAATCTGCATAAAACAACTTGCCAGTTTAAGAAAAATCATTAGATATGTTGGAGAGACATCATGCGGTGGACTCAAAAAAAGCTACTACGCTGTATGTACTTTTAAGACAGCATTTGTCCCACTATTTTAGTTGCATCTTTGAAAAAAATACCAAAGATAACACAAGTTAATAGACATTATATTGTATATTATCACCAACAAGGGGATTTTTAAATAGTTATTTGCTAAAAAACTGGTGCTAAAAAACACTTGTGAAATGTAAGGAAACTGGACAGTGAAGGATAAAAGAGGAAGTGGTGGGTCTACATAAAACTATCTACAGTGGATGCATGTAAGTGATAGAAGAAGAAGGCATGGCAAAGACCTGATGTAGGACCAGAGATATTGATTGATTGATTATTTTTAGTAAAGTGTCATAAACTCGCATGCCCAGCCCATACTGTAAAGGCTTATATGACACTATTAACAACAACCACACAAGAAGATGACCAACATATAAACTCATCCCAAAAAGAAGTACACATCTTTTAGAACAGCATACAGATTGCTCTGTTTAAGTTTCAATGCCTTTTCCAGGAATCTAGCCAAACTACTGTATATATTTCATTTTCAAAGATATCCCCACCGGTCATCCAAAACAGATCTGGCTTTTTACATTGAATTTGCTCAAACATAACAGTTTTCAATCATTTAATTAATCTAGCTACATTTTTTGTCAAAACTGCATCTGAAAGATTGTCCAAGGGCAGATGGCTGTCAAGAGGCCGTTCTTGCGGAGGTAAATGGGGAGAAAAGGGTGAGGTATGGCTTTGAACACAATAACAGGACTGAAAATCAGCAGCAACAGATCTTAGGGAGAAAGGAATCTTTTCCAGAGCCTGGATAACAACTTTTTTTTAAAGCAGTACAGCAAACAAAAGAGCTTTAAATGTTCTTCAGGAAACCTAGAGAGATATTCCTGAAGACGACTTAAAGAAACTACAAAAAAGATTGTCCAAAGGGTTCAGACTACATAACAAATATTGACCTTCAGGCTCGTTAAAATTCAACAAACTTAAACTTCATTGATGTTTGAAAATGATTCAATAAATCGCCCCATCCATTTCCCAGTTTACCGGCAATGTGTAAAGTAATGAGTGCTAGCTGGAAAACGTTTGCACAAGACTGTAATTTCCACGCAAGCGTTACATAGATATTAATTATGACTGGAATATTTAAACCTAAACTGATTGCCTGAAGCAAACACAGCTGCCCCCACAAACCATAATCAAATGAGCAATCAAAGATCCATTCTGCCTCCACAAGCTGAACTGAACTGAGCAACAAGCTTCAGCAAGCTGGGAGGAGCGGAGCTGGTGGGTCACTTCTAATGAGGCAGAACTGATTCATGAGCCAGGAGTTGGCTTTTTTTTACTCTTTTGGAGAAAATAAATCAGTAAAAAAACACCTAAGCCTTACCAAGATTAGACTGAAGCTGCCCTCCGTGTTACAGGGTTACGAGCCGAACTGAACTGTGGCTTTGATCCAATCATTTCTCCTCACCTCTTATTTATAAGTTAATGAGAGTTCGATGAGAGTCTCATATCGAAACCTTGGGAGAAGGAGTTCCCGCTTTCGATCCTGTCAGTTGCAGACATGTACAAACATTCCCCCCTGAGACATCTAGGGAGACACTCTAAACCAACAAAGCCAACAGCTAAACGATAGCAGACTCTTGAGAAATTCTAAGCAATCACCATCATAACAAGAGAAGTATGGAGATACTGAAGGAGAGCAGAATGAAAGTGGTTTAAAATCACACACACACAGGTTTAATGGAGGCAGGATTCAGACCGTGGAGCGCTGTGAACCAGAAAAGTGTGAGAGAGCGAGCTGAAGAGTAGAGGGGCTGGGAAGGCTTGGTAATTAGATGAAGAATGGATGGAGATGTGGAGGAGGACGAGATGTCTGAGCCAAGTCGCTCCCTCATCTGACCGGTGACTCAAAACCACAGCTGGACCTGATTACACTGGATGCATGCACACACGCACCAACACACACACACACATCCTATCATATTCCATTCCTCTCTCCCATGCATATACCCTCATCCTAATACCTCAACACCAAACCACGCGCTCTGCATGACACCATAACATGAACAGCAAGAGGGTGGTTTCTGTTTGACGTTTACTGTAGAGTGTGAGTTCTACATTGAGCAATCGTAAAATGCCGACTTGATCCTGAAAGATGTTGTCTTCTCACAGCGTTTGTTATCTGAGTGTGGACACTCCAACTGGAGCATGTCTGTTTAAGGAAACAGGAAGGGGTGCTCCTCAGCTCACAGGGAGATAAGGGTGTGGGCTTTCTGTCTGCACACACAAACTCACTCAGTCCCCTCAAGACCTGAGCTCTTGCTCCACTGCAGGACCAGATGGGCTACCCAGCCTTAACAGGAACACATATACTTGTCTATAGACTTCAAGCACATGTAAAATCCTGACTGCATCGGAGGAGATTGCACTTTGTGTGCATTCGTATGTTTGTGCGCTCCAAACATCTGTCCCTAGTTCAACTCCACGCCCAGTCATACATACTTGGGGAAACATCCCAGCTCTGTAATGGGTGCTGTCTTTAGTTTTTGATAAACTGTGGTTTGGATTTTGAAAGAGTTTGAAAATACTGAGGATTATTTTTCACGCCCACATATTTACTTTTATTTGAATAATCCAGCATATATTACAAACAAGCTTATCTCAAAAAGATGACTTCATAAATTTCTATGCAATTATACAACAGCAGTTTTTCTGTGTGGGTCTGTAGATGTGACTGCTGGAACTGCAACAATCAATTCATTGGCTTTTAAAGCCAGATATAGTTACATTATCTATTAGCTAAAAAATCATTTAGAAAAGAATCCTTCACCTAGAAGTGCACTTCCTTAACAATTTACCCCAATTCTGCAGCTGCTTTTACTGACACATGCAACAACCTGCTTGTTACCAGTTCACCTGTTTACTAGATTATGATGGCATCATTTTGTCATTAGTGCAGAGCAAAATGGCCAAAATCTTATTACATGGAACAACCAATAAGTTAGTTAGATTCTCTGAAGGTTGACTGTTGGATTAATGAGGGACTAGCTCTGCAAATGTAATAATAATAACAATATTATTATTATTATTATTATTATTAATAATAATAATGCACATATCCCACCCCATTTCAGTCCTCTGTGACAGACTAAATCTTCATTCCATATGGGACCTGTCTGCATGACCTCCAGGTACAAGGCCTTTTTAAGCCTGGCTTGTAGGAGCAGCCTAGCGAGGAGAACAGAGGGCCAAGCAAACCTGGAGATCATTCCTGCAAATCTCTGGCAGCGTTCACCTGGAACTGATTCCAAGGCACGGCTTTGAGATCGACTGGAGGGAACGCAAATCTGACCAGCCACCCACGCATGCCCAACTGCCTCCCATGAATGTCATGTTTTCATTTCTGTTCATTAAGACAATTGGAGACTGGCCATGCCCATAAGGACAGACAGATGGTGCAGGAATGTTAAAGCATGGAAGAAGAAAGGAATATATGGAGAAGCTGCAGCGAAGAAAGATGAAGAAAGCATGTAGGGGAGGCTTAGCTGGGAGAATGCGACGGGAAGAATAATGGCTACTTAAATTACATAGAAAAAAGGTCAAACAATGGGGTCAGATCTACAGAAGGACAAAAAAGTCCTAAGCAAGCTGGGCACAGATAAAAAGATTGATAGAAAGGGAAGTAGTGAGAGGGAGGGGGAAAACCGAGATTAGAGAGGTGAGAAAAAGAGGCACAGAGGAAGAGGGAAGGGGGGTGAGGAGGAAGACTGCAGGAAAAGTTGTGGGGTGATAACTGTTGAGGCTGTGGTGCTAAGGGAGGAAAGAAGAGGCGAAGAAGCAGAGCGAGGAGACGGAGGAAGGCTTTGAATGCATCTGGACGGGATTGTTAGCCTTTTGTCTCGTGCGCTGCACACAAAAACATGGTCGGTCAGTTAAGCTGCGTCCCTCAGCCCCCTCTTCCTCACCACACAGCACAAAACAAAACAGGTTTTGTGTCCTGAACAACCGAGCACGAACCCCCTCCTCTGCACTCCACAAAAACAGATCCCAGAGCACATGGAGAAGGTTCATAAAGCGAGCTTAGCTGGCTAATATGGCCCTACTGAGGGCCCATGTAAACAGTGTTGGATTGCCCTCCATTTCCACAACACAGCTCCTTCGCACTACTTTACCACAGTCTGTCTGAGGCATATCTGTGCTCCTTATTAGGATGTGGAAAAGTCTACAAAACTGCAGAAATGAAATATGGAGTTGACTTGAAAGAGGTGTGGGGTACAGGAGGTAGAAATCACCATCATGTGCATCAGATTTGTACAACAAAGAGTGATTTGAAAAATAACAGATGTGAGGGAGACACACTGCAGGTCATATTCCAGTTGTAGTAATCTGTGGCAGATCGAGAGGAAGTCGAGGGCCCCTGGCTACAATCCTCATAAGGGAGGGTCAGGAATTGGAACGAGCGGCTGACAGGAAATTACCAAAGAATATCAGACTCATAAGAGCATGGAACACTGGAGCAACTAAACTGGCGAATATCTGAGTTTTATTTCATTCTTATTTCACTTGGGTTCTTCAACTTGGGCTCAGTCCCAAAAAGCTGCGCGACCAGCATCTTCTGCCCCGAAGTTCAAAGGAGAAATTTGACTTTCAAGTTCTTACTCAAGAGTTGCCCTTCTGACATGCAGCACTCTTATTTTTCTTTCAAAAAGGGGCCACGACCGTCAGCACAATCTTGCATGAGATGATCTCAGTGATTTCCCTTTGTCGGGCCTCTCAGGAGAAGCGGAGGACAGGAAGGACTTTAATTAGCAAAGCTGCAGCTCCCGGCGGGGCCAAATCCAAAGTCTATTGTGGTTGGCAGGAGTGTGACAGAATGTGTGTGTTGGTGTTATCTCCCGGCTGAAAGGTCAGAGAACTACGCTGGCTTGTACGTGGCTTCCTGTTTGCATAAGATACTTTTTTAATTGATCATTTTCAGATTTTGTCATGGATGAGAAATGAGCCGTTAAGTCGATTAATAACTAAAACCTCGAAAAGATGAATTGTTTTTTCTATCTGTGAGACCTCAATATGAACACGTGACAACCTCTCTTCAGTGGAGGGATTTATTGAATCATTACTTCCACTGATAGAAACTTTTTTTCCCCCTTTAAAAGGACATCTAATTACAAAAAAGAAAAACAGCCAAATCTCACCTGCAAAGTATTCTTTAAACTCTTCACTTCTGTCAGCAGCTGCTTCAGGATCTCTGAGGAAGAGATATAGAAAATGTCAGAAGATATCACATGCATACCAAATCCACATAAATGTCAAGGAAATTGACTTGCCCTTCATAAAACTGTTAAATATTGTCTCACAGTGAGATGAAAACTTGACAAAACCCAAAACTCCTGCAGGCCAGAAAGACTGCAACAGAATCTGTCATTTTATTTGATGATAGCGGGACGAATTAACCCCAGTCTTGCCTGTTGTGTTTGTGGTCCCATCCTGACTGGCTGTAACACCCAGTGTTCTTCTACTCTCCTCCAACAGCTGCACCAACTCCTTCCCCTGGTCATCCTTGTCTTGAGGACTTGGAGGAGATGGACTCAGACTGCTGCTTGTTTCTTTCCACTTCTGGCCCGAAGATATTGTGGGAGGTGAAGCGCTAGACACAGAGGAAGGACTCTTTATGGGACTAATAGCCACACTCTTAACTTGGGAAACGGAAGTCCTTGACGGGGAGGTCGCAGCACTCCCATTCCTCCCCAGGGAAGCTTGCCCTGCACCTATGACAGTACTTCTTGTGTTCTTGTGCAGCGGGCTAACTCCAGGACCAACTGTGGAGCTGTTAGAGCTGACTGGAGGAGGAGGCTTCCAGTCAGGAGGTGGAATGGGAGTGCTGGGAGTGGTTGAGGTGCTGTTTTGGGATTTCTTCCCACTGGGTGATATCACTGCCGGGGCTGGAGCTGGAGATGAAGCCGGGGATACAGGGGAAGGTTGAAGCTGGGAAACAATGGGGGTCGAACCAGCCCCATCGCTCTGTGGAGAAGAAGGTGGATTGTGGAAGCTCTCTGCGTGGGCCACTGGAGAAAAAAC
The DNA here is from genome assembly GCA_036024015.1 of Craterocephalus amniculus. NCBI lineage: Eukaryota > Metazoa > Chordata > Actinopteri > Atheriniformes > Atherinidae > Craterocephalus > Craterocephalus amniculus. The sequence goes on along the minus strand of JAVQJG010042398.1, from coordinate 2,984 downwards.
AAACAACCAAAATTAAAAAGGTCTTTTTATACTCAGTTTTTTTTTCCTTCCTTCATTCTTTATGCACATGTAAAACATATTCAAACTCAGTCCACAAAGTTTCATTATTCTCCCCTGCAGATGCTGCTGAACTTCCTGAACTTTCAGTCCAGGATTGTATACCATTTCTTCATGATATCATCAGGAGACACATTTGCATGATTTCTGTAAATGTTGCCATTCTCTTGCAGTCTGGCAGTTTTCAATAACTGGAACCAACTGCGTGTTTTAGGAAGAGTGGCTTAAAGAGAAAAAAGTTGAATCGAGGTATCTCAGACAGAAAATGGCATCAGGTGCTGCAGCAATGTGCAGAGTGAGAACAAAAATCATGAAAAACTCTTTTAGTCGGCTGCAGAAGTAAAATGACCAACCTTCTTATGAGGAGAAAATTTTCCTTTTACATTTATGTTAAAGGGAGAAGACAAACACGTTTGGAGACTATCAAGAAAATTGAACCTTATATGAGGGCATGATTGATTTCCAAACTGGTTGTAACATTACTTATCAGCCCAACAATATCAAAATTTACGACCAAAAGTATTTTTCTTTTATCAAATATATAAGGAAACCATCTGAAAGAACTGACTGGACAAATCAACTGAAGTGAGACTGAAGGTGGAAAATTGTCCAGTCTGGCATTTCGACAGTAAAAACACGAGAGCGTGAGGTGGTCTGAACACGGTTCTCACTGACCGGCCATGCCAAGCCCCTGAGGATGAATGCTGTAATACAGACATTCCTGCTGGACTCCTCATCCATAATGCTTCTGCAACACTCATTTTCCAAACTCAGGAGCACATACATGCACACAAAAGAACTAATGTTTCCCAAACAGAGGCATACTTTCAGCAGTGGGCTATCAATACATTTCCAAATCGGACACAATAACAGACGTGATTTCCACTTCTTGCCTCAGCATTCCTTGCCCAGCACAGCATGGTAACAACATTAACTTAGGAAGCTGGGAACCAAAGGGCGAAGTGTCTCCTTCTTTTCTTTCTTTCTTTTCCTTGTTTGGACAAAAGCCTCACTGCTTGCAAAGTGAGATGTGTTTTTTTCCCCTCTTCAGTGATGTCAGAGTGAACATTTGCAAAGTTATGCACCACCTGCTGCAAGGCCAGAATCACTGAAAGGAAAGACAGGATTGTTTAATAATGCTCTAATGCCAGCCCGGTTTTTTATTCTCCATTCCAAACCTTAATGTGCTCTTCCAACCATGCACATGGGTGGCAAGACTGACTGAATGAGAGGGGAAATGTGTTTGTGTGCACACTTTCACCAAGGTTTCTGTGAGTGTGTGTGTCTTTGTCAGACAGCATTAGGCCTATGATTAATCCGCTGCCCTTGTGCCGAGCTGGGGAATTCTGCCGATTCATCACAGCTGGCCCAGCAGGGCCAGAACGAATCACACGGGGACGCGAGGAGAATGACCACTCACTGAGCGACACACAGGAGGGTTGCCAAGATTCCTGCTGCCACACACACCGCTTTCTGCTCGCTTCTCCCTTTGTTGCTTCAGTTTCATGATCACCACTCACACGCCCACTCTTTCTTTTTCCAGGGAATTCTAGGTTGTTCACTATTCCTGTATTTCCGACTTGTTGTTTCTTTTTCTTCAGCACTGATTTAAAAGTATGGAGCAATCTGAGCTAGATAAACTCCATGAGACTACAGAAATACACCAAAAAATAATTAAAGGAGCACTATCAGAACAGAAAGGAATACGTGTGTGTTGACCTACCTGTGGGTCCATGGCTGTCCTTGGTGGAAAAGTTGCCCATTCTGCAGTAACAGTTTGGGCCGGCAGTGCGCCCCGCAGGTGCTTGTTGCTCTTTCACTCAGCCCAGACCAAAGTGGCAGTGTGGTGGTGACCTACACACGCGCGCGTCCACAGACACACGGACATCCAGTAAGTTGAAGCACGGAGTCATGCGCTGTCATACAGAGGAGGCATGCTGTGAACAGAACCACAGCGAGCCGAGACTGAGTTCAGATTGTTTTACGCAGTGTTAGCGCTGATGCTCATTTGCGTGGTAAGAAAATCAATAGGCCTATCTTTACATATCGAGGTTAAATCACATGGATGTGGTCAGAAGCTGAGCCAGGAAACAAAGCTGATGATTATTTTTTGTTGTTGAGGATCAACTGCTCGCAAACTAGAAAAACGCAAAATAATACATCGAAGGTACAGAAGTTCTTGTTAAAACCGACAATAAAAGAAACATAATTAAACGTTACATGGTTTTACCAAAGCGACGTCCTTGATCCTCTGATGCGCGATGTGAACTTCTTGTCGACTTGCGCCAAAAAGTTACTAAGTTCTCTACCTCTGCGTTAAAACTATTGTATTTACATTAGTAAAACACACAAGTGAAAACAAACCTCCGAAGGTGGACAAAACTCCCAAAATCTTCAGAGCTGTGTTTCATGAGCCCTTCTCCTCCTCCTCTACGCCTTGCTTTCTTCACTTCACGCAGTTGATCCAGACGCGCCGCGTCCTCCTTACGGATCGGTGAAGGCAGCTGGAACAATGCTGCTGAACAAAGTTTCATCCAAGCAACATTTTACTCCTGGTAACATGTTGTTGGGAAGAAAAACGCCTGGGTTTAATCCGCACAATGCAAAGAGAATTCTAAAAAATGGATGACCAATGGCATCGACTTTCTTGAATGTGTCCACTGGAGGGCACAGTGAGTCTGCTCTGTGAGGAACCTGTTGAATCTGAGATTTGGAGGCCCGCCCTCGCTTAACTCTTCAATATGTAGCAGATCAGATGACCTACTGACCCACAACAACTCATAACTCTGAGCTGGAAAAGTCACAACATCTGAAGTCTATAAATTTTATTTGAATTTTTGTTATTTAAGAATAATTCGTTTAAATAATTAAAAATATCAAATATCTTTTGTATTTAGCCTATTAGATCATTGTATTTTACACTTGTT
>JAVQJG010042396.1:0-11063 GCA_036024015.1 Craterocephalus amniculus | reverse complement strand
TGTGCAACTTCTAATGTGTTTTTCGCCGTCTAAATTCTTCTTCTATGGTTTTCTTCTTCCTGTTTATATTCTTCTTCTTCCCTGGTTTGTTTCTGCTCCACTATGCTCAACACTGACCCCGTGGTTTCCGGTGGTATTACTCCGTCGTCTGCGTCGAGTGACGGATGCACTAGGAGCCTGAAAACGCACGAAATTGACGCAGAAGACGGACAAAACTTTCCGTGCGTGTGCGTATCTATCATCTGCGTCGACCATAAATGGGCCTTAAGAGGCAGTGTCGTACACCCACACCCAGGCAAGCCAGCAAGGGCCACCAGACCGTGGAATGTGTCTGAATAGCAAGTATAAGTATATACAGTATGTTTGCGTATTAGTACGTATACTGTATATATGTATTGTGTGTGTATATACTATATATATTCTACCCTCCTACCCTTCCATGAAAGAAGGAAAAAAAATGCTTTTCACTAAAATAAGCTGAAATTGACAAAAGTAATAAATAAAAATTTTATGAAATTTTTTTTGAATTGTGGTTCAGCAGAAAAATTCTTAAAAAACAAGCAAAACATATGATAAACAAATGTACATTATGTCCCTCATAATTTAATAATTAGCTGAACAATCCTTGGAGGCAATCAATGCAATCAGGTGTTTTCTGAAACACTCCATCAGACATCTGCACCTGTCTGCAGGTATTCTGGCCCACGAATAAGAAAGCAACTTATTAACCAATAGAAGGCAGGAATGTAGTTACTTTAGTCTTTTCCTTCTTGGACATGTAGTTCATTGAAATTCTTCTTTGTTTTTGCCTTATTTTTACTTTTTGAACAATGCATATGGTTATAATGTGTTAGTGTTGAGTATACATCGGCTTGCTTGTTAGTAAAAAATAAGAATAAAACTATAGTAAATCTTTTTTATCATGACCCAATGCTAACAAATGAAATATTTGCCCTCTTTTTTTCACTAATTGTAAACTACCCTCGATATGTCTGACTTCTAAGCTTCCATCAGCCTTACTTGAAATGTCGTGGCTCTGCAAACCCTGTTGTCAGCATGGGTTTAACCATGTCAGAGAAGATATGTCATGCAGAGCAGCCCAGCTGTCTCATCAGGTGGATCTGGCTCTGCCAGCCCCAGTTCTGCAGACTGGATTACACTCGCAGACCTAACAGGCTCCTGTGCTGCTCCAGGTGAAGCTCTTCTCTGCAAAGCTGTGTGAGGTGAATCAGTCAGGTCGGCGGATAGAGGAACTGGATGATGTTTTACAATCCACACAGCAGGAGCAAGCACATTCATCAGAATCCTGTACTCTAGTTTCTTTTTGTGGTCAATATTTCCTGTCTATCACTGTTTTTTACACATTCAAAACCACTTCTTTCATGAAACCCTCTCAAAAACTCCCCACTTACCTCTCACCTGAATGCTGTACTGTAACATTGTCTTTGCACAACTACACAGCAGATCTCATGCTGTGCAAAGAGCATGTGACCCGGTAAACAGTACACTCTGTTTCCAGTCCTCTCAGCTGAATAGACTCCTGTTTCACTTCATGAAAAGCCACATTTTCATTTAGAATTTATAGTTTGCTCACAGATAACCAGCAAGGATTAAACGCTTAAACGGTTGCAAAAGACAGAGAATAAACAGATGTGATGTAATAAAAAGAGCCCCAGTTAGACGGGCGCCGGGCTGGATCAGCCAAGCTGAAAAGCTACTTGTGCTGCTGCCTTTTTGCCAGACGTGAACTGAAGTGAGACAAAACAGAAACAAGGTGTAAACAGCTGAATTAATCATTAATTTTGCCCTTATTACCACAGCTCCCTCTGTGGAAGCTGAGAAGATTTTTAGAAAGAAGGAAGAAGTTTAACGTGTTTTAAATGTGCCACACAGCAGGCTCTTGTGTTTGCCATGTTTACAGAGGAAGGGCTTATTCTGAGAGGGGATATCAACCACCACGCCTGCTGTAGGAAGTGGCCCAATGATACGGTTTCCTGTTTATAATTAGAGGAGATAACCCTCTCTGTTCAGCTTGTGCTCAGACTAAACTTTGCTTAGATTTGTGTAACGTTTAGGAGCAAGACAACACTTGTATAAGCTCTGTGTCTAAGCTTAATAAACTGGAAATAAAACTGGGGTTTTTGTCATTTTATATGAGTAAAAAGCCAAAGGCAGAAGGACTAGGGTCTGTCTGATATTGGATTACTGTGACTGAAGCTGCTAATGTGAGCTAACGACCTTTTACAAAATGCTAGCATACATTTAGCTCTGTTTTTGCTTCCATCATCATCTGAGAGAAGACACCTTTCCTTAGCTGAGGACTTCATACACTTGCTAGTAGAGCAGGGAAAAGTATTGGGAGATTGTAATTGAGTAAAATTATTTTTACTTTACATAGGGGCTACAAGTTAAATTCCTCCCAGCCACTAGGTGGTGGAATCACACGTGTTCATTCCTAGTCCAATCTTCCAGCCTTTTTCCAGGAAACAGTATGGTAGACTGTTAGCTAGCATTAACAAAAGTTTAATCTATCTGTCCAGAAGGAAAAAGGCAACCTTAGTTGGCTCCAAAGCCCAGAAGCCTGACTGACCTTAACCCTCGTCCTGCTTTGTTCTTCAAAATTGATAAGACAATTATTTATATATTATTTTTTAAAAGATTCCTTAAAGTTGATATTTTTATTCTGCACCCCTCTAGATGTTCTGTGGATGTTTTATTTTTTATAAATTAATTGTTTGATGAAAAAGTTGTAGCTATGACCTTTAAATTATACTAAGTAAAAGTAAGAGTACCCTTCTAAAAATATACTTGAGTGAAAGTAAGAAAGTACTTGGTTTAAATTGAAATTTAGGTAAAAGGTACTTAGTTACCTTCATTTTTGATACCATGAAGGCATATTTTGCTTAATTCATGGCGTTACACCGAACATCACCGAAGTCTATCAGTAATGGGAAGTTTCCAATGAAATAAAATGAAATTACTTTGGTCAAAATGTGCTAATAAAATTACGCATCATTCACAAAACGACTCAATTACAGTAACTTGTGTAAATATAATTCATTACTTTCCTCCTCTACATGTTAGACATATACTCATACATTTTTTTAGGTTGTCATGTTCAGTCACTTACCAACATATATCTAACCAGCCAATCACATGATAACATTTAGTCTAGATTTTCTTGGTCCACTGTTTCCACCAAAAGGGTCTGACTGGGAATGAAATGGTGCGGCACAGTTTGGTTCAGTCAAACCTGCTTCTCTGTTGCATTTCCACAGCCAACTGTACCTGGTAGACGGGATATTGTATAAGCTGGATAGTGATAGATGCATCAGTACCTTGCTTGAACTGTAACAAAACAACACAGAAAAAAAGGAGATTTGGTGGACATCCATCAGTTTGTGGCTTTAAGCAACAGAAAATCCAGCATATATGTAAACGTGATTATTTTGGTTTTCTTATTGTTGCTGTCGCAAAGGCGGGACAGTTATTTTTACCAATGGATTGCCAAGCTCCGCCTTTTAGGATCAGCTTGGTCAGATCCAGATCCTGGCAAAGGGGTTCTCAAAAAAAGCTAAAAGTGACTTTATTCTGCCACAATTCCCTGCTTTTGATTTTATTGTAATTCTTCTTGCATTTATGCTTTTAATGTTTTATTTAGAGCACTTTCAGTTGTCTTGTACCTGAAAATGTGCAATACGAATAAACTTGCCTTGCCTTGCTTTTGCCTGCAGAAATGCATAATAAATGTATCCTTTCCCATTCGAAGCTGGAACCCCTTAGTCCTGCTTTACCCGGCACAGCCTGCCTGAGTGCTGCTGCTGACCATGTCCATCCCTTTCTGAGCCCAGTGGAGCATCTTCTGATGCTGCTTCCAGCAGGATTATGCTCCATGTCACACAGCTCAGATCCATGAGTTAACTGGACTCCAACGGCTCCACAGCCACCACATCTCATCCAGTATTCCAGCTTTGGGATGTGGTGGAACAGGAGATTCTCATCATGGATGCAGCAGCTGTGATGCATCCATGCAGAACCTTCCTCAGAGGTTTTGCATGGAGCAGAACCTCTGAGGAACACCGAAAGTTGCTGCCAGCTAAACATGAGACTGAGGGACATCAGTGCTTTTTTCATTTCAGATTAAATACATTTTCCGAACTTGCAAGCCAAAGCATTTTGTCTCATTCATCATGTTGTGACATGTAGAAACTAAACAATATATCTTGAATGATTGTAGTGGTTCAGACTGGTTTGGTCAGCTTCTCTGCCTCAGCCTGCAACGTTCTGTCTGTATAACCGTACTGTACCTGCATCCAAACTAGAGCAATATCACTCAAGTCTTTTTCTGTTTATATATTATTCAGTTAGAGCTCCTGTTTTGTCCCCGTGTGGTCAGGTTCCTCTGGCTTTTTCATGAGGTTTTTATTAAATTTGGAGTTTCTTACAGATGCTTTGCTTGGAGGCACAAACATTAGAGGCAGTAATGATGTCCCTTTAGTGGTACATCAGCAACCTTACTCATATTTTCATGTATTTTTTTGTTGCTCACACCTCTCCGTGATAGAAATGATAGCAAAGTCAATCAAGACTGAGGAAAGAGATTTAGTCATAAATGGCTCGAAAACTCCCAGCAACCCTTTTTATTTCAAATTTTACCCTGTTGTGCTTTTTTTCTGCTCATAAATACTAAATGTCTTTCCAAATAAGCCGTATGAGAGCAGGAACAGGAAACAGGTGTGAGACACTACAGCAGCAGCGCTGAAGTGACACATGCGGTCTGGGATCACGATGTCTCACCCAACATGCAGAGCTGTGCAAATGCTGCTCACCGTCAGGGGGAAAGAGACAAAAGTCTCATTTACACCCATGTCTTCATTTCGTATTTTATACAGAGCAAAATATAGGGAGAGCTTGTTGGATGAGCTTTGTTATTCATGAAGAACAATCTTCAGCCAAGTCGTGCTGCCTTCAGAGCTGGACATCGAGAATTGACCAGAACCAGGAATAACACTACGATTCTCCCAGAATCGCTCAATTTCAATTTGAGCTCGGATTCTTAGTTTCAAAACCCAGTTTGCCGTACACCAACGAAGAAGAATCCACTGAACAACAAAGAAAAATCTGCTGGATGTGTTTGTGCAAATAATTATAAAATTATAATTATTCATTGCAACACTTGTATAAAAAGATCAGTTATCAACATGAGGGTGTGGGAAAACATGATCGAACACTTTCAGGTTGATAGTTTAACAGAGTTTTGGACGTTATCGTGGTCTCTGTCAGCTAGCTCGTTCCCCGGCTCCGACCCTCTGCCTAGCACCACAGTCCGGCTCAAATCCGGTTATGAAACATTAAAATAGTTTTCATGTCAGCATCGAGGCAACTAACAAGTTCTTCTCGACCTGGAATGGTGGGTCAACTCAGATGCAAATAAATAGCTAACATTAGCCTGTGTATTTTTTTCATAGACAGCTGACATGAGATAATATTTATATTTAAGTTTACAGATTACATCATTGGTTTCCAAACTTTTTGAGCCTCGACCCCCAAGATGGTGTTGGGGATCCACCCCTCCCTTCCTGCAGGATCTTCTAACTATAAGGCTTGAAAACAGTCTGTCTTCATAAATAATTATGCATTAATGTGTTAAAGAATGTTAATGTGGTATGGTGTTAAATTTAGATTTATCTCTTCGTTAATGGTTTAATTTTGACAGGCCTGCTGAAAATCCCACATTTATTTAATAAATATAGGTTTAATATTTTTAACAATTATCTGGCGACCCCCTAAAATGATCTTGCGACCCACATGTGGGTCCCGACCCACAGTTTGGGAACCACTGGATTAGACAATCAAAGACTAGTTGAAAACAGAAATTCAATCAAGTTAAAATTAAATCTTCATACAATTTTAATTCCTGAAACAGTTCAGATTATTTCATCCAGAAAGACCTCTGGTTAGCTTGCTCATTTAAAACATGGCAACTTTTTTTTTTTGACTCTGCCTCTTAAAATCTGAGTTGAGAATCGTCAGGAGCCGGAACTGAAACAAGGAATCGTTTAAGTTCACACGCTGCCTGTTCTTCAAAAAGCCCAATTATGCCGTAATAATCCATCATTTACGTTGCCATGGTTAAGTCGGCTCCTCCGCTGAGTTCAAAGTTCACTCCTGCGATCAGTGATGTGCTGCTATAGAACACTCGCAGAGCCTTTCTTCAAAAGCTCATCTTTATTCTTCCTCTGGTTTCTTTCTCCCACCGGTCGCTGTTTCTGCACAGCTCTCCCCCATTATTTCCAATGGTTTCACTTGATTTCTACATTGGATGGCTAGGCTCCATGAAAACAAACCAAATCACATGTTTAGCCGACGTAACAGACTGCCTGTCTGTCTGAGGATCTGTGGAAGATGAAGGGGGCTAAGTTTTTTACTGGATTAATGGTGTGGCATTAATATGTTTCATTTCTTCTTTGAGGCTGTATGAACCTCTTGTTTAGTTAAGCTCCGATAGTGAAACCTTAGAACTGAAAGGGGGAATCTTTTCACATTACCGTATTATAACTGAAACCCTCCCACAGGAGAAATTTAGTTGTCGAGGGGGGGGGGGGGGGGTTAATACATACGGACTCATCATCCTGAGTGATTCTCTAACAGGTGTCTGAAAGGAGACATAAGACGTAAAAATGGGTTTAAACCAGTCATCTGTCACTAATTTGCAGCGTGTCTGCCGTTGCTCTGGAGACGACTGGAGCTGAAGTTTTCTGATTATGCAACAAACAATGAACTCCAGTAAAAGGCTGTCTGCTCTGTCGACAGTGCTGACTCACTACTGCTTCGAATATGCGGTTTGTACTTTGCTCCTGTGTTTGCTCATCACTCACTGTGGGTGGGGAAGTGTTCAAAACAACAACCCGAGCAACTAAGACAGAAGAGCAACATCCTGCGACCTTCGTACGCAGGTCGGGACTTCAGACGCAGCAAAGAGAAAACTATTCAAGCAGCTCTTTAAATAAATATTTTATTTGAAAATAAATACATTTTCTTTAAAATAGAATCAATAACATTACAAAAGCTTTTGGGAAGCAGGACAATGGGGGAGGGGGGATGATGGGTGAGGGGGGGAAAGGAGAGGGGGGGGGGTTACCCAAATGAATGTGAAACGACGAGTACAATCTCACACATTTCTCTACCATCTTAAGACAAGATTCCCACAAAGCGTTGTTCTGTACATTCTCAGCAGCTCTGCGGTGAAGTGGTGGCATCCCTCACGCTCGCTTCCACATGCAGTCGACTTGGTCTTAAAGCTTCAGGCCCCTGCACCCAAAGACGTCCATATACTGTATCTACACACTGTAAAGAAACACAACTGTCCGATATAATCTCTTGTCACATCAAAAATCAGCCACTGATTTACATTTACATTTGACAAAGTCTCTTTTTTTCCATTTTTCTTGTTTTTTTTAAGTACCTCAAAAGTATTTAGATCAACTTCACCTCTATCCTACAGTACAAAGATACGATACACAAAAAGGCTGATAGAGCAGAGATCAGGCCACTGGATTTCTGTTTCTGACTGTGACGTTGTGAAGCTGGCTGTGGGTCTGCCGAGCTGGAAAAGACGCGCTGGCTTTTACGTCAGCGCTCCAACGCCCATTGTGTGAGCGGAGAGCTGGGCCATGGCGGCTCTGCAGGGAGGCCGGAACAGTGGCACCGGCGCGGCACTGACCCCTCCGACAGCTCCGCCAACATGTGCACATCGGCTGAACAGCAACATGGGCAAAAAAATAAAATAATTAAAGCCGCGCTTTAGAAGAAAAAAAAAGCACGGCAGAACATGTCCGTTTTATAATCATCGAGTCATTGGAGAACGTGCAAGCCGACCTCAATTAAGACAAGTGTGTGAGGACGTCTAATTTAAATGTAATGGCTGGGAAAGCAGCGGAGTAAGCGAATCCACGGGCAAAACAACAAGTCTGCTACTCGCTCGCTATTCCAGAGTAATGAAAATCTATTCCACAGGTAGTGCTGCCCCCCCCGCCACACCGGGTGATGCTTTCATGGTCATCCAGTCTGATTTTAATGCATCACAGATGGAGACAAAAACTTACAGATGTAAAGCCTGTAATTAGTTTTTTTGTCTTTTTGAAGATCCAGGTTTAGAGAGAACAGAATCAGTGACTGACTGGTACTTTTTTTTTGTTTGTTGGTGTTTCTCATATACTAACAGGTGCACATTGAGCAGGATTTACTCAGGACTGCCGCACAACCTCGCTGTCCTTACAAGCTCTTCAAGAAAACACAACCTTTATGTATGAGGTCATTTTAGAAGAGCCAGCCTTCAATATGGACACACACACACACATCTATCCCCCGAATCTCAATACACTCATCTTGGTATGAATAAATTCAGAAGAAAAACCTTTTATAAACAATAAGATGTTTGCTACCAGCTGAAGGTGTCATTTACAGATGCCACAGAATCTATCAGAGCCAGATGGGCGGTTCTTCCGGCCATCCTTTCCTCCTGTGTTCGTTAAATGTCCAACCATCCAGAAGCCTTGGCACTGTAGGCACGTGTGCTGAGGGGCCAGATGGGTGCAGGCAGAGCCCGCTACATCAGGATGCCTCACTTTGGCCAAAGGCGACACATCTTACTGGCACAGGCTCAAAGAGGAAAAAACCTGGTGCAGTTTCTGCGTTTTTGCTCATTAGAATTCTTCATCCGTTCACAGGCAGGTCAGTGTGAAGACACTCAGAAACACAGACGGAGAAACAGCCAGACAGAAGCGTCTGTCTCAGTATGCTGCGCTACTGCGGCCACTCAGTTATTCTTTGGTCCAAATAGAGCCGCTCCTCAGCAGCTCACGGTGCTCGGCTGCTGTTTGCACACAAAGTCCGATAAGAAGTCGAACTCGTTCTGTCCCAGGAAGAGTTCAGGCAGCTCCTGAACACGATCCAAACCAAACTCCAACACCAGAGAGGTCAGAACTTCCTCGTCGATCAGGTCCATGTCCATCCCGTTTGGCCCCAGAGGCCCGCTGATGTGCTGCATGCCCGAGAACTGGGCCTGGCCCACCCGGTACGGCGCGCCGTTGGGCAGGTGGTGGCCGTTGGCCGAGGCCAGCGGGTGTCCGTGATACTGAGTGTTGAGTTTCTGCAGGTGCATGCTCGCCATGAGCTGCTGGGAGGTGAGGTTCCCCGGCAGGTACTGCTGCGTGTGTCCGCCCTGCTGCTGCTGCTGCTGCTGCTGCTGCTGCTGGGGGTGCATGTGGTGGTGCTGCTGCTGCTGGGCCTGCCCGTTATACATCATGCTCCCAGACATCATCTGGTGGTGATGGCTGGTCATAGGAGCACCGCTCACAGGGCCGCCCATCCCTCCTGGTCCCACCATGTTGGGTCTCTGTCTCATGGCGGCCTCCATGTTGCTCTGAGGGTTCCTGCCGTAGTGCATGACCTGGCCGTTGGGCAGAGCGCGCATGCCGGGCTGCACGTTGTGCTGCGGAGGTCCGTTCATGCCCATCCTGAAGCCGTGGTTCATGGGCATCATCATGTGTTCAGCCATGGCTGCTCAGTGCCCTGCAGACACACGGGAACCAACGTTAGATAAATAACCACACATAATATACAACTCAGAATATGATCAACCATTTTACACAAAGTTCAATGAGCTGACCGCAGGGACAGCTGGAAAACATCTGCATTGACATGTGACACATGCACAGAGGTTATCAGGTTCTCATCACTGGACCAATCACTGGAGTGTTTCCACTGAACTCTTCCTGATTTACTTGTTATTTTGGTTTTTCATCAGTCAGTAAAACAGCATCACTGCCAGTGGCGTAAGCCGACAGTCACCATGAAACTACTCTGACAAATGAAGGGTTCTGGGAGAGTCGAGAGTACCTGACGTATGGTAAACCGGTTACCAACTTTTTTTCTTTTTTCTTTGAGTGACCCTCAGTTTGTCAGCGATGATTCATTTTAAATGAATGATTACTGATTTGTAAATAATAAGTACAGATTTTCTTCCTTCTCTCAGCTGGTGACCCTGCAGTTCGCTCCCAGTCTGTGGACTTTAGATTGTTGGGCGGCAGCTCATTTAGAACTGGGACCAAAAGTAATCAAATAAAAATAGATTAAAGGCTTATCATCCAATGAAGAGCAAACAAAGCTAGATTTGTTTCTCTGCTCCTGCAGCTAGCTAGAAATCAGCGTAAGCTTGAATTCAGAATCGCAGGAATCGCTTTGACAGGTTGTATGTTAGCAACAAAGCTAAGTCACTTGTGCTCAAATTGCAAACATCAGCAACGCATTCACATGAAATAAACTCTAAGTTCTTATAACAGCTCTAGATTATAGTTTGATATGATCCAGCAGAGGGCGCAACCACTGCATGAAATAAGCTAATGTTATGTTCGCTAATTAGAAAATGAAGGAAACAAAGGCTTGTTGTGGGAACAGTCCCAACACCACATCATTTAAAGCAGGAATACTCTGAACTATTTTGTTTTTTAAATGCTAATGGTGTCTACAGCAACGACTCTGTAGAGTTAGCTGCTAGCCAGGCTGCTCATTCACTTTGTATGGAGTGAAATCCAGCCAGACACACCTGGATCAGTTGGTCCAGTTATGAAAGACAGGACACAAAGCAGCTGGCTTAAGTTCAGGAAGTAATGGATTGGTGCATAAAGCCCTTTCCTCATTAAAAACACCATCAAGTTTCTCTTCATGTTGTCTGAGAACAGACTGTAGGGATGAAAGCTGCCGCTGATAAAGTGTGGAATGTATGAGAAGCAACGATTGGATCATTTATATTTTTGGGATTGTGAACTTGGTAAAAGGAAAAGTGAAATATGAGCTAACCTAGTTCATTTTAAAATGAATGACCTGAACTTTGAACTAGTTCATGTAGAAAATGAACTTTCCCAACACCGCATGTTGAGTAGGTGCAGTGGTGCTGTTTTCTGATTGGCTTGTGACCGGAGAAAGCTGTTAGATCATTGGTCCTGGGGATGGGTGTATTTGAATATTTCCCAAGATGCTTTGGGGCCCCCTCTAGTGTCCTT
>JAVQJG010042395.1:0-14517 GCA_036024015.1 Craterocephalus amniculus | reverse complement strand
TATATATATATATACATATATATATATACACATACATATATATACATACATATACATACATAGTAAAAATGTAAACAAATAGAAGAGAGATGGACTGACCCCGGTTTCACTGAAGACCAGAAAACTGATGGGAACAATTGAGTCTGTCGAGCTGAAAATGTACAAAAACAGGTATGAACCCAGAACATTTTCCTCTCTCCATTGGATAAAGTTAGTAATGTCTCGCAGCCACTGGTGCATTATTTATAGTATTTTACAAAGATGGTCGAATATTTATCAATGTTTTTGAGAGAACTACAAATTTTTCATGGTTTAGATTAGATTATGTGATTCCATGATGATGATTCAGAGAAACTGTATAACAGGTTGCTGTGAATGTGTGTTTAGACGTGTTTCTCTATGGTATGACTCTGGTTTGGGATGGTTTCCAAAGTTTCAATTAATAACGTGTTGAATATCTTTGAAAATGTGCTCAATTAGAGTTCAGGTATAGCGCATGATCTAATAATTTGCCAAATCAAAACAAATAAAGATAAAGGCCAGGTTATCACCTAAAGTTTGTTTTAATAGTAGGCTATCATTATTATTACCATGTAGATTATAAACTGAAGCAGGAGTTTAACTCAAGACGCAATTCGATTGAGTGCGTGCCTGCGGGAGCACCGGAGTGTGGAGCGCGCTTGCTGTGACCTCTCACATGTCTTCTCCGTGTCTCCCTGCTTGTCCGCACTAGTAAGGATACGTTTTGGCCACATGAACATGTACCAAATTGTTCATACACGGCAGCATAATTATTTTCTAGTCTTTTTGTGAGTGTATTCAAACAGTGTAAACCGCCCGAATCTGACGACAAATCGCTAACTGATCCCTACTCAGCCAATTACTGATAATGATTCAGAAGCAAAGGTATAATTTATTGCATAAGGGTGTGCTTTGATCCGAACATAAAGGCCATTTTAAGCTTGAGGCCGACACTGCTCTCATTCTTTTCCGAAAACTGCGCAAACAACTCGCTGCAGTTTGTTTTCAGAAAGATGGGCTTCATTATAATTCAGCAAAAAAAATTAAGATAAACTAAATTCTATGAGGAGATCATAGCAAAACGAGTATCATGGTTGACTTAGTAGTATCAGACAAAGATAACCTAATGAACTTAAAATAAATAAAAACTTGTACAGACAGAAGCGTGTGAACATACGCGCATTTGTGCGTGCATGCGCCACAATGCATTCCAGTTTCACGTGCTTCTAGACATACCTTTGCGCCATTCCTTTATACTCGGTGCGCTCATAATGACTCTGCTCTCACATGCAGTTGCATCACTTCTCATTTCCTTCTTCTCCCTTCGCTTTGAAAGTCCATCATTAAAGGGATTAAACAGCTGAGATTTTAGAGAGATGGAACCGAAGGGTATGAGGCGATGTGTCCCGGTCTCTTTGCCTGATTGGACCAAAGAAAGATGATGTCAGATGACCGCTTGCGCCCCGGATTGGTGAGAGCGGAGTAAACAAAGCCGCGAGGAGGAGGAGGACAGTTCTCCACATCCCCAGACAGTCTGACCGACACATTGAATCCGACTTTTACGCACAGGGGAGGGCTACCCCGGTGGTGCGGGTTTCTATGCTGAAGGTTGAAAGTTACTCTGACAGTCTCACGCTAATTGATGACGCGCTGTAAAGACTTTTGGAAAAGATAAAAGGAAACTTACCGTCGTCTTTCAATGCGGACGTTGCGCAGTTTTCTCATTTAGCCTAAGAAGTGAGTGAATCTTCATATAACCGCGCAACTGCTCCTCATTTTGTAACAATCAGAGGAATGTTCGTCTCTAGTTTGCGTCTTTTATGATTTTTTTCCTTTTTTTTCTGCCCAAATGCAATTATTATATCAGGAAAGTTTAACCTGAACAGAGACATCGGCCATGCGGCTGGGCGATTTATAAAAAATCTGATTTAAATCAGTCTTAATCGTCGGAGCATGGTCCCGTAATCGGAAGAATGAGCAGCGGCGGAAAGTGAGAGAAATAGACTTCTTGGACGTTTCAAGGTGTATTTTTGTGCGAACGTCTGCCGGTCACATCCAGGTGTCCCGCCGAGCGGTGCGCGGTCCCCAGCTCAGGCCGGCAGCGCTGACATGCTGCCCAAAGTCGAGACTGAATCCTTGGGACTCACTCGATCGTATGGGGAACAGGGGCACATGCCAAGAAACATGCAAGGTAAGCTGTCTCATTCCTCTGAATGTCTACGGATGGATAATTCAGATTAATAAACCTTAAGTTTACGTAGCTTAGCGGGTTGAATTGACCAACGCTCACGCACGAAAACTTTCACAGGGGCTCATTACCGTTACATTTTGGCAGGTGGACCAGCAACTGCCAGCACCTGGCCACAGATCGATCAAGGTGCTCGATGAGGGTTCTTATGAAAGTAGTTTTACTGAAATGTATTCAGTGTTTCTATGAGCCCCAAAATATTTAACAACATATAGCCTATGTAGATTAAACTTTGGGACTGATGTTTAGGTTTGACTCGTTATTAAAAACATTTATTTGTCATTGCCCAAATGTCGTTAAACTAATTGTGCTACAGTCCTGCTGCATAATAAACCAAAGTGTTCTGAGTATTTCACATTTCAAATAATGGTTAGAAAATTAACTATACACATTAATCTCAGAAGAAAACAGCGTGTGTACACCGCTCGCAATTTCGTTAGTTAACAAAAATGGTTCATATGAATTTCCCTGTTTACCAACGAACAGCAAAACTTAAATAGGCTACTAATGAAATAACGCCGAATAAGTGAAGCCAAATTTGTTGATAGATTATTGATATTCGAACATAGGCTAAGAAACCTTGTCAGTTAGGTCGAATTTATTAACAAATAAAACATGATCGTAAAACTATTTTTAGAAGCAAATATAGGCCACATAATTTGCAGTGTTTTTAATCCATGTTGTTCAATGAAACCGAGTACATTATTACAAAAAAATGAACTTTAAAGAAAAAAGTAAGAGTAGCCTATACTTTTGTGAACCTAACGTAGCTTGTAGGTAATCTAACATTTTTTGGCCATTTAGTTCATAATTTATTTTTATAGGCTAGTCCATGCTGATTATGCAAAAATATAGGGTAGGATTGTTTTGGATGTTGAGAAGTAAGGTTATGATTTTAAAAATATCCTTTGACCGAGTTCAAACTTTAAGACACTTAGCCTTTAAATTTTTCAGATTGGGCATTGCTATTCAAAATTTCTTGATCTTCCTGTAAAGTAGACTGCACATAGAGCATGTGAACATTTAAAGACCGCCTGACTGTCCTATTCCCAGCATGTCATTCCACTGCAATATAACCGGCAATCAATTAGCCAGATCTTTGTTTATGGTAACATAAACTCACTAGGGCAAGGAGTGGTTTGTTAGAGAACCCCTTATCTGTTTTACAAACTGTTTTTAAAAAAAGAAAGAAAGAAAAAAAAAACACAAAAAGGGTATTTGTTGCAGAAAATTTGTTTCTTTGCACTTGGAGTCATCCCCGTATTAAACAGAATTTATTTTGGAGATTGCATGCGTGGGTAAAGTCGATTGTCAGTCGTAAACGAAGTGCTGTTCCATCCTTTGCAACATTGTCATCTGAACAGTCTTTTAATCAACACCTGTGACTGTTAGTGAAGCAGTGTTTCCCGGGGCGTTCATCAAAATTTACACCAGAACGACATTTTTTCAAGCTGGTAATTTAGCATCATATAATTATTAAAATGTGTCCGGTTTTTCAAATAATAAACATATCATAAGTAAGCTTGTCATAAACACTAAATGTTAATTGGCTATCGAGCGTTTTAAGCCAGGTAATACTTTGATAAAACCTGAAATACAAATTATTTCTCTGTTCAATATGTAGAGGGCCATCTCCGCTTAGAGTTTTCTTTTCCCCTCTTTCAAACAAATCTCCTTCACAAGAGATAACGTCGGGGTTTGAACAGTTATTTATTATTTTCTATGTGTAAATATGTTCAAATCAACAGCAGTCATTAAAACACTCATAAACACTTATCCCATAAATCTTTTTCTTTTATGCGCTTTAAAGAAAAATATTCTGTGGAAATTGAATTCTTTTGGGGGGAAATTGCGGGCATGGTGAAACTTGTTGCTTCAGCTAGAATATTAATAGCAAATCCCAGCAGGGCAACGCGTTAACAAACTAGAAATCATATCTAATTAAAAGGTCTCTTTGAGCCGACGAGTGGATTTTTGAAGTCAGAGCAGTAATATGTGTGAAGGCCATGGAAGGCGTCTACCTGACAAAATATTTCCACTTTTACAGCCACATCCACCGTGGTTTTCCTGTTTGATCCTCGCTGCTTTTTATGATTAGCACCATAAATGCTTTTGTAACTGCTGTAAATGTCAGCCTGACTGTTTGCTTAGCTCTGTCACACACAGTCTCATACATGCAAGTATTTATAAATTTCAAAGCGGCTGGGGCTGCGTTTGGTAGGCCTGGATTGTGCCATTTTTTTCTACCGTAACCCTAAACTAGATATTTTGAAATATACAAAAATCATGGGACTGATGTAGGCCTAAAAGGCAGTAATTCATATGAGCTTATTTGCTACTTCTTCATGTTTGCGTTCCTCTTGAGAATGACTTAACTTTATGAAGCAAAATCAATTTATATAAAACATTGAGAACTTCAAAAATAGACTGCAATGTCAGATGAACTGAAGCTGCTTCATACACCGCTGAAATATAAACTAACCTAAATGTGGGCTATTGGCCCTTGGCATTACGGGTGATTCTTTGAAAAGGCAAAATATGTTGGTTTTGGATGTTTTTCTGCTCGCCTACAGAGATAGGCCTATAAGGGCTTCTCTGTGTATCTTCATTTGTCTGTGGGCGGTAACATTTTCTTATCCAATCCACAAGTCTAATATCTCCCCATTTCCCCCAGCGATTTCACGACTTAGACACATGCATATTTATGAGGCTGACTTTCATGAGCCCTTTTTTTATTTTTATATTTTTGGCTCTTGTCTGCAACGTGTGTAGAAGAGAGGGCAGGAACAGGGATAAATGGTTGGGTCCTTTCTGTTCGCTCCAAAATCGACTTCTCAATTCTCCTCAAATGAAACCTTTAGAAGTGAATGGAACTTTCAAAAACCGTATAGTTGTGACGCAGAGTCCCTTACCGGTTCGCCTTGATGGATGAGAGCGGGCTTGTGGGAAAGAGCTCGCTCATCGCTGAAATAGACATCTCTGTGTATATGTGTGTGTGTCCTCCGCAGCACCCCAGATAAAAATGATGGACTACTCCTACGACGAAGATCTGGACGAGATGTGTCCCGTGTGCGGAGACAAGGTTTCAGGATATCACTACGGACTCTTGACCTGCGAAAGTTGCAAGGTTGGTGCATTGAAAAATAAGCTAATGCATAATTACTTTTAACTGTATCTCTGACAAGAATAAATTGAGAAAATGTCCAAGTAAAGGTGAGTTTAACGTCTGTTTTTGTTGCTAAATTAATTAGGCTGATAGGCTATATTTGGTAGCGCGGACTTGTGACTAATTGATTGCAATCCTTTAAACATAAAACTCCTGTAGTGCATCATAGCGGGTCAGCAGGGTTATTGGTGTATTAGTATTATAAGTTATTGATAATCAATTCTATTAGGAGGTCAAGCATAACTGAATTTAACATAATATTGTTGTTTGAGTCATTTCTTTGCATATCTTTGAAACTGTTTTTTGTGCATGCTTATAGCCTACTTTGCAAATTCTGTATGCAATGCTTATAAGTGGGCATCTTCTTCCAAACTGACTTGCAACAAGTGTAACAACTGAGCAAAACTTTATTAACGTTATGTTTAAAGAGACTGAGGGGACAGATGTTTCATCAAACCCCCTTTTTTCTGTTTGTCAAATATTTCATGACTTGATTATTCAGAAAACAAAACATTTAACAGATTTCACAATGACAAGGGGCTTTTGGACTTTTTGTAACCGGTAGCGATGGAAGGTGGGGGAGGTGGTAACTTGAGGCAAAGTACACACTATGTTTTTGTTTGTACAAGCTTGTGCCCCGTGCTGTCTAAAATTTTCATCGCAAGTTTGTTAAGAACTCATTTAAATGGTCACAGATCACTGATGAGGTGACAGCATAGCAAGCAATAAACTGTCATTTGAACTCCATCAACAGCTCTTTTTGTCCCTTCTGCCTTTTGTATTCAGCACAGAGATAATATGTGAAGTCCTCTGCCCCCCTACTCCCCCACCCCAGTCCAGTAAAGCTGTCTGTGCAAAATTAACCTAAGACAAATGTCTCTGTGTTAACACCAATTTAGTGTAAAATTGCAGCTGAGTATTGATGCTACAGCGCACATTTCTTGCCTATGTGGTCATTATTCAAAGCAGATGTTATAGATTTTATCCCATATTTTGACCTTGAGATACCGCGCATTTGCTTGAAGGGAGACGTCAGTGGCATATCTGCTGCTTCTCAGCTTCAGCACAGACGCTGGCTAGCCAATCCGCACTTTTCCCAGCTGAGTTGAAACACTCTGCTGTTGTGCACATGTGTGTGTGTGAGAGCGAGAAACTGTGCATCATGAACGTGAAGAGGAGTTTTCTAAAATGTATATCCTTGTTAAAACTTTAATGATATTGATAATTACCTGAAGCATTTCATTGATTATCTCTAAAATGTAGCAGTTTGTATGATCGTCAGGGCAGGACTGATACATGAGTCTGTTGACACGTTACGGGTTCATTTCGACATTAAATTTATGCGACTAGACAGACAGTGCAAACTATCTCCAGTGTGTAAAGCTGGGTCCTCTCCCTGCATAAAAGCAGTAGCTGATATTCTTTTAATCTTTTAATTGTGGAGTCACGATTGAAAATTTCTTAGTCAGTAACCTCCTTTATTTCTGTTTGGCTTTACTCCATCGCTCCATGCACACGCTTAACCCTGCATAACACAGCTGGGATTAGGATACTCTTCATCACCAGCAGATTTTTCCCCAGTTGTGCCTCAGCTGGCAGTTTTCTGCTGAGGATCACACAGAAATCCACACATGAAGAAAAGAAAGCACAAATCACATTTGCAGTCTAAATTTACACATAAACACACAGATCACCCTTTTGAGTTTTAGTTTCTGCATGCCAGCTTGCATAAACTAAGCATGTTACCACATCATACCTGTTAGAGGAACAACATGAATCTTGGCTGTAAGTTCCAAAGACACGATATCTAAGCTGTATGTAAGAAACTCAAAGGTAAGAGCGATAGAGTGAAAACATGAAAATTAACCTCAGATCACCAGCATTATTCTCATGTTTTTTGTCTAGAAGTCAAACAGTAAGTGCAAGCTCAGGTAATGCATCCAGGGATAAGAGGGGAAGAAATAGTAACGTAATTCATATTTTTAGGTCTTATAATCAACATAAGCCGTGAAAAATAATTTCCTGTTGATGCATTTTCGGTCAGAGATAAAAACATTATTTGTTGGAATTTGCAGCATTGCAGAACATGACTTAAGATCTTAAACTGTGCTTTTATGCAGTTTGTGGGGCTTGTTTTCTTCATATGCATGAAGAAAATCTTGATTTGAATTGCAACTAAAAAAAATCTGCAGAAATCCAGTTTGGTTTGGAGAATTATAGCAAACACTGCATGCTAAGTGGAAAGAAAATTGCAAAAAAGTTCACTCTGATGCTTTTTCTTTTTCTTTACCATAGTCAATATTCTAAAAGTGAATGCAGTGACCCCCCTTTTTTTTTCTGAGGGTCTGATCGGGCAGTGCAGATTGTCAATTAAATTTGCGTTTGGTGAGATATTGACAGCAGTGCTCCTTTTTTATTTTTATTCTAAAGACCAGGTTTAAAGATTCTCCTCCTAGGTTATGGATCTAGAATACGTTAATATCATCTTCCCTCCGTTTGATTTTCACTGCTGCTGCTGATAATAAATTCCATGTTGCAGGTATGAATCTCTGTAATCCCGGAACTGTGAATTATGGATATAATTTATTGGATTTTTCAGGCTCATGTGCCCATATTTTTCAATAATTAAGTGGACGGTTGAAAAGATGCTTACCCTGTAATTCCTACAGTAGAGACAGAATAGTTAAAGCAGGAACTAAATTTCATAACCTGTATGAAGAAAATCCAAGCTTAAATGAGTAATATAATGAAAGTGACTAAATGGGAGTGTATTTTATTTAGGGTTTTTGTTTTTTGTATTAATCAGTAAAAAAAAATTTCGACAAAACTCTGGTCAGATTTTATTAATAAGTCAAATGTACCAAATGCTTAGTTTTAAATATGATAGCAAACATTAACAGTTTAGGAACATTGACATTTGTTTCCTGTGTGAAACATGTCTTTGTACTCTGCTTTAAAGTGTGTGTGTCTTCATGTGTCTGTAGTGTCATATCAGTTGTAGCTTCAAAACTTGTGTGTGTGTGTGTATCCATTAAGCCTGTCCCTCTCCATCTGTCTGGGAGTGTGAATGGGCCAATTACCATCGCATGGCAGGGGTCAAGCGGGTTGACGTCTTAATTGGTTCTCTCCGCAGGGCTTCTTCAAGCGCACCGTCCAGAACAACAAGCGTTACACATGTATAGAGAACCAGAGCTGCCAGATTGACAAGACCCAGAGAAAGCGCTGCCCGTACTGCCGCTTCCAAAAGTGCCTCACCGTCGGCATGAAGCTAGAAGGTAGTCCTTTTTTTTTCTTCCTCTTCTTCTTCTTCCTTGCCCATGTTTGGCTTCTGTAATTCCATTTGTTTCCAGCTTCAACATGAGGTTATGGTGATTCATATTACATGGAATCTATGTGTTAAAGGTGCACGGGAGTGTCTGTGGATAGTAAGTAGTGGTTAGAAGTCTGGGATGCTTCAGAATAGATAAATAGGATGCAGCTGTTGCCATAAGAGGAAAGGCGCTCCACATCCAAACAAGCAGCCGTTTTAATCGTCTGCTCATTGGGATTTCAGCATTTTGCTCTAACAGAGCCTTGGTGATGGTGTTCAGTAACTAGTGGAGCAAGTTTTCGAAGTCCTTCGCTAAAATACTGCTGAATAAATCTACAGTGAAGCAGTTGTAAGTAAACTAAAACATTATTGTGTTGGGATATTATTTTTGAGAAATCATAGTAAAACAGAAACTTCGTGTCTGCTTGCAATATTCTATGGAATAAACATAGTAAAATGAGTAAAAGCTGCTATAGCTCTCTCAGAAGTGTGTCAGAACTGCCTGGATCTGGAAAAGCAGAGCTCATCTTTTCCATTCATTCTCAACCGAGCAGTCAGTCATAGCTTATTAGCTGTATTTCTGGAAACTGGAGAGTCAAAATATTCTTCTTAAGTTAATTTGTGAATCGCTTCCTCCAAAATTGAAACATCCACCGTTTGAAAAATAAAGGTTAATCCATGCTCTGACAAAATGATTGCAGTTGAAGAAAGAGCAAGATTATGTTTATTTAAATATTTAACAGTGATCATCTCAGTAATATCCGCTCTCATAAGTATATAGCACGAACCTTGAAATGAAAGCTTTTACTTCAACCAATGTCATGAAATCCAGCATTGCTTGTTGGTAGTTAGGGCTGGGTCAGAAGGAGGTGGTGGTATCAGGTAGCCGCTGTCACTTAAACTTGCCAGACAAAGTCAGAGATAAAATATTTGAGTTGGCGGCAGGGCGAGAATGGTAATGATGATATGTTTGGCTGGCTGTTTTGAGGCCTCTTTATTTAACTAGAGCACAGTTCAGAAAATTATTTAAATGTGCTTATTTAGACGTGACAGTGTAGCGAGGTACAAAACATACCTCTGCTGTTCAAAGATCATATTTGAAATAATGAAAGAAGAGATCCTCATAAAAGAGGATCAGATCCTTGATGAGCTGCATGAAAAGTCATTTAGGTCATCTTTTATGTAAGCGAGAAAGAAAGATTTAAAACCTGCAGATAAGCTTTTCAGAACAGAATATCTTTTCTTCTTTGAATCATGATCATTAAATTCATTGTCTCTGAATATACGTATTACTCAGAGATGTGTGGTTATTTGTAGTTTAAATGAAATGTTAAAAATTACCCACTCCCTAAAAATTATCACATTCAACTGAGAACATTTTTGAAAAAGAAATCCTATAGGGATAAGAATGAACCTGAGACAGACTTCTGGAGGCATCTCCCAGTACCTGCTGCGCACGGTTTAATTAATTGCTGTTAATTGAGAATGGCCGCTGGGCAGAATGTCCCGGCCTGTCATTTCCACGCTGACACAGGCGGGGAGGGGGTGGTGGTGTCTGATTTGTTTTGCCGGCGGTAACTTTCCGCTCGGGGGCAAGACGGGCCCTGCAGCGCTCTGTCAGGTGCCAGAAGCTCTGGTGGGCGACTCCTGCCACAACCAGTAAAGACCTCCCACACAGGAAGGCTGACATCCCTCACAAGACATGAATACACACATGCAGAACCATGTACACACATACAGCATTACCTGGTAAACTCATGCATATATTCACGAGAACCCCAAAAAAAGTGTTCAGACGGCCACATGGAAGAATCTGTAATTTCACCTGAAGAAAAAAACATTTTGGGTTCTGTGCTTTGTTATTGTGATGGTCTCAGTCGGCGACTGAACAGCTCGCAGCAACATGTCATTTTCAGGCATCAAGTTTAAACAAATCAGGAGGAAAACTTAAGAGCGGATTCAAAATCTTTTTTTTTTGCTGTGTTGCTTTGTGGGTTTACTTTTTCCCAGGGCTGCTCCTATCCATTCAGGTGCCCTGCGCACAGCTGCGTTGTGTTGCCCCCTATTTTTCAAAAAGCAAATAAACTATTTTAAAATGTAAGTATGCATTCTGGGATGTTTGAGGTTCATTTTAGAGAAAAACAAAGTTCTATTTTTTCTATTCACTATTAAAATCAGCCCCATGGCAGGCCAGTGCATAAAATGCAAGTATTAAAATAAAAATTCATCCTAAAATTTGTGAAGAGAAACTTTCAAACTAAATAATTGGAATTATCAAGAATACAGCCAGTATAACAATCAAATATAAAGAGTAAATTTGCCTAAATAGACAAAATGTGCACAATGAGACCAGTATACAGTAATGTTGTCAGAATTCCAGATGTAACCCGAGATTAGCACAGGTGTCACAAAATCATACAACAAAACACCAAAATGAGAAGAAAAAATTTGTAAACATTACTTTTACATTTACAATGCTACCAGACATTAAACACAAAAGTAAGATAAACATGGGTAGGTGGGTGGGGGGCTCATATTGTAACAGACTTGGACATATTACAAACTGTCATTTTAAGATGGTTACCATGGTTACAGAATCAGTTAAGAAAAAAAAAAATTCTCTGACTGTAGTCGTGAGATAAACAAAGTGTCATTGAATACATCAGAAGCTCGATCAATCAATGGGAGGTCGCATTTAAAGTTCCTGATTGGTCGAAAATTAAAATTGTGTGTGTGTAATGTGTTTATGTTTGTGTGTGTCGGTAGATGACAGAGTGAGTCAGTAGGCCTACGGCTGATGTTGCAGCTGTTCGCGGCTAATAGCAGAACTTTCTGGTTTGCTTGTGCTAGTTTTGCCGTAAATTGAAGCTGGTGCCCCCATAAAAGCTTGATGCCCTGCACCAGTGCGTGATGCGCGTGGTCGGGGCGGCAGCAGTTTTCCTCTGGTGTTGTTTAATGTCTCCAATGTTTGTAAGGATGTGAGACAGTATGTTCAACTTTACGTTTGCAGTTTGAGAGGTAGGAGCAAAGAGATCAGTGCGTTTGTTGGTGACAGCAGCAATTATATAGCCCTTTTTTTAAAACAAAAAAATAGAGAGAGACGGATGGTCAGTATATTATGTCCATATGACATTTTGTTGCTGTTATTTCAACCCATAAGTATCTGCTTAAATAAACCAAACTTAATAGGAATGATTAATTGGAAAGAAGTTAAACTTATTATACAGCCATGAAAAGGTAAATCATGTTGTCTGTAATTTAACCTTAAAAATTTTAAAGATTTTCAGTTACTTTAAACTAAGGCAGGTCATTGTGTTGCTGTTTTGAAGTAACAAAGAAATAGAAAAAACAACACTGGCAGCCACACATGCATTTAACCAGTTAAACACACACACAGACTACATATGCGCCTGCTTCTTGGTATGCTGTGCAGCTCTCCTGCCAGCATTGTCTCATTGAGAAAACAAGATTTGATCCATTAGAACATCACTTGCTCCGGCCGATGAAGCGTGGCGCATCTGAATAGCTCCCACTGGCATGATTTTCTTTTTTGCTTGCTAATAGTTGTCTTGTATCATATGCTTCACTGAGCTGCCTAATAATTCCTGTACTTGTACATCATGTTGAAGGCAGAGCACAGCAGTGGCGTTTGCAATGCTGTGGATTTTAATATATTTTGAAATTAAATCATGTTTGAAGGAGAGAAACACAAAAATACAGAAAAAAACTGTATGTAAATAGCGTCCAGCAGTGATAAAATGCTGATCTGTTCCTGCACAAATTTGAGCTACTGAATTGAGAATAAGATTTCAAACCAGCCAGGACAGAACTGCCTTCCTTAGCCTTGACATTTTCAAGCCATTTTTTCTTCTTATGAACAGATGATTCACCATTAGATTTTAATTAATAGATTGATTATTATAATTGGAAACCCTCTGAAGAGCCACTTAGTTGAAATTAGCACCAGCAGCTGAGTATTTGTATATTCCCCTCTGCATTTCTCTTCCACTCTCTCCACTTTTTATTTCCCCCCTGTCTCCATCTTTCTTGCACTGATTTGTCTTCCATCAGCTTCCCAGTACCTGCGCTGGAAGCCAGGGAGCTGTCCCATTACTTATGCATAGGTATCATAGGTATTCATGTGTGAGCACGGGATAGGGCGCATCCAGAGCATGGGCCGGGGCCCCGACATGACAAACAGGGTGTCAGCAAGGCTCTGCGGGACCCATTAATATGCCGGCAGCCGACAGGGATCCTCACCTACGTACGCTTAATATTCCTGTATATTAAACAACCATAAATCAGAGGACATAAGCACTGAGGGCTGTGTGTGTGATGTGTGTGTGTGTGTGTGTAAGTGTGAGAGGGACAAGGCAGGTGTGCGCTGGGAAGCTGTGTGAAAGGAAAATGCACTGTGTGTAATTGTTTTTGTTTTTTCAACTTTTAGAGAGGGCACTGGCCACTTTTGGAGAATATGAACTTAGGGCATTAATGGCTGTTACAGACGCAATCTCAGACATTTATTCAATGAATAATACAGCATTAGCTGCTTTAGTCTCAAAGCTGAGTATAAGCTATTATACACTTATGTGTTACATCCTTTAATATTTTTGATTTGCATTCCAGGAAAAAAAAAACTTACTATCCTTGTGTTCTGTTTCCTATATTATGATTTTCCTCCCCTTTTTATGTGTTAGCTCAAATTTTACATATTTTCTTTTCCATCCTTTTATCCTCTGCCTGTATGACTTCCCAAATGTGGCTCATGAAGTGTGATTACCATACCTGTTTTTCTGTGAATAAAGTGTGAATATCAGAAAGTGTCTCTTATAGTCTTGAGCTACAGTAAAACTTGTAACCGTAGTTCTGCACACTTTTTTATAAAAGGAAATGGATTTTTATGTTACCACATTTGAAACATTTCTTGCAGGGGATTTTGCACTATTTGATCCCTTTAAAGCGACAGTATCGTAATAAGTGATTTCTCACCATAAGTTCAATCTCTACAGCATCCAAGCAATTACCGTCTCTCCACCTTATTCAACGCATACACATTCATACTCATCCCCATTAAACAGACATGCAGTGTCTTCCTTCCCTCTCCCCTCCCCCCATCCATATTAATCCCTCTTACATGAATGCAAATCACCTTGTTTAATTAGAGACAAAAAGGGAAAAAAAACTGTGTGTGAGTGTGTGTATGTGGTAACAAGACCTATACCCCTTAATTGTAGTATTCATGATGTGCTGTGGGTCCCTGGGTCCGAGGCAGGCAAGAAAGGCAGTCGGGGCCTAATTTTGTTTTCCCAGTAGGGCCAACTATTAGTTTCTCAGCTCATTAATTACGCCGTTGTAGAGAATCATTAATAGTTAAAGTTGCCTTACAATAATGTATAATGGATACATTTTGACGGCCGTCCTGATTTCTTCTTTTTTTCCTTCTGATGCGTGATCAATTTTTTAACGGTCATGATAATCCTTTCACCTGAGCGAGTGGACACGGCACCAAGATGACCTCAAGCATGTTGGGAAATGATTGTGAGTGTGTGTGAAATCACTGTTTAAATTACACACCATTTAAGCCACGAGGCGCTCTTCAAGGTGGCGGAGTGTCTGGCGCGCTCCCATCTCTCTGATCCAGGGCGGCCTGTGATGTTTTGCATGTTAGCCACTTTGTGCCTTTGTGTGTATTCTATGCATATGTGTGGATGTATGTGTGTGTGTGTGTGTGAAAAGGCGTGTGCGAGAATGCGGGCGTGCGTCTCTGCCCTC
>JAVQJG010042387.1:0-18713 GCA_036024015.1 Craterocephalus amniculus | reverse complement strand
CGCAAACTTACACAGTAGCCACTGCCCGATACTTATTATTAGCTGTGCTGCTAGCTGCCTGCCCGGCTAAATACTGGAGCGATCTTGAACGTTCCTTTCTCCATCACTCACATGTATGAGAGGAAAGATGAAAACAGACCCCAGGTTAAAAAAAACAAAGTTCTCCTTTAAATGCTATTTAATGATCTAGTCCAAGGCAGGTTTGTGTGGAATTGTTAAGCCTTTTCACATTTTTCTTGTTGGTTTTCACCTTTAAGATGTTTGAGCATCCCTCCAGAAATACCCATTTTAAGTGCTGTGTCAAATTATGTTGGTTCTCAAACATGAGGATATTTTGATTCACATCAGCACTTGTGGGTTGATCAGATCTGTTATCAAGGGTTGAGAAGTTCTTGTTTGTGGCATCATTGAGTTGGCTGTTCATCCGTTTCCAGAGAGAGAGATAGAGAGAGATCATGTAGACCTTACATAGATCACACATCTGTTATCATTGGTGTCATGGTGAATGAGTCCTGATATTCTTAAATTCTGCTGGGCTTGCTCATTGGGACTATGTCTACAAACTGATCTCAGTCTGTGAGACGTGCTTGTTTGCTAAATGTTGTATCCCTGTATGTTAGCTTGAATTTAAAACTCTTATAGCTGTGCGTGTGTGTGTTGCACTAATGAAGCAGCATATTTTTCTTGGTCATTGTTTGCAGACAGAGACACGGTCTGTTAAAGAGACAGCTGCAGCAGATGCTCATAATCCTGGACAGCTGCTGGTTTCGCTCATTGAGGATCAAGTTTCATTTAACAAAGAGCAACTGGATTATTCTAAAGAGTCGTCAATATGATATGCAGCCTGGAGTGTGTTTATCCCTTCATTTTTATTTGTAGGGAAGACTTTAGTTTGCAGGTGCAGTTGATGCAGATCAGGGACATGCAGACTTCTGCTCTAAACATTGGGCTACTGCCCACCCTTATGCAATCAATCTGAAGTATTATTGTATGTGTCTGTCAGTTTAATGAGTTTCCTCTTATTCCCCATTCATGAATAAACCATTTTTTTAAACTTATTCATCTAGATATCTGGAGCGAGCAGTCATTCCAGACCGACCCTGACCTGCCTCCAGGATGGAAGAAAATCACAGACATGGCCGGTATCTACTACTGGCACATTCCTACTGGCACCACCCAATGGGAGCGTCCTGCCACCCATCCTCCTCCCCCTGGACAGACCGAGTCTCCGGCCCTGGAAGATCACGCCGGTACAACGCCACGGAAACACTCCCTGGGCTCCCTCAGCCCCTCGCCCACTCCTGATCATGAGGTGAGACACAGATAAAAACAGAAATTCCCATTTTGTTTTTGTAGTAACGATCTCTTGTCTTTGGTCACACAATGTTCGGAGGTCGACCGCCCCGGCTGGGTCAATGAAAGTTGAATCTGCTGTTTATGTTCAAAAAAGGATTATCTTTTCCTGAACAGTTAATTATACACTGAGGCGTAAAATAAGATTTTTATTATCCTGTAAGTACCTGGTACAGTGTTTCCTAAGCTGCTTTTATTGCAATCAAATGCAACCCGGCAAATGAGTCCTTTCTTGAATCCATGAGTAAAATGCTAAGAGTCAGCCAACGAACAAAACCAGCCGATAAGTTCGGCGGCATTTTGAAAACTGCTTTTTCTCTGCGTGTGTGTGTGTCTACATGTAGTCCTGTCAGACAGAGATCTTCTATAGGGGGTCGACTCGTTCAGGCAGCACCACCTCCGACAGTTCAGTGGAGCCTCTCTCTTCTCATGAGCCCATTCTCCCCACATGTGGATTCGTGAACAGCTGCTACTTTGTAAGTTTCTCACACATCTTTTTTTCTCTCTTTTTTTTAAAAAAAAGCAGCTAAATGACTTGATTTGATTTGTTCCTGGGTTTCTGATTAAGATTAGCAGAGTGTTGGTAGGAAGATGCATCAAGTGAGTTGTTTGAAGCCAATAAAAGAGAGAGAGGAACACCGATACTTCAGTCCAGCTGGGGAGGAGCACGAACAGCAAGAACACTGAGCCAGTCAGTCAGTCAGTCATGTGTTATGATTGATTAAAGTGGAGTGAGGAAACAAGATTGATAGAGAGCAGCAATGTGTAGATAAAATATCGATCCAGTGAGAATGGACTGATGCTGACAGATGGAGTCGCTGCACTGAGATTGTAGCTCATCTATCTGTAGCACCTGACCTCCAGGTTGCTCCATTATCAGCCACTGACACCAAAGGAAAAATCTCAGTTTGGGGATGGGATCATAGAAATAGTCCTTTTAATACTTTCTCTTTTCCCTTTTTCTCATTAGCCCCGCTCCACATCTCTGCAGGGGATGCCGGATCAAGACAGTAGTTACCAGCATCACGAAGAGGAAAACAAGGTAGGATATTTAAACATTCCCACTCTGTACCCTTCCTGATTGAAATTATTTTAAAAGTCTGCTTGTGGGGGAGATCAGAAACTGTTTTCCTTTTGTACAGGGCTATTTGTGCCATATGCGGTGCAATTAGGAAGAATTTGGACTGTGCCATTAAACACTTGAATAAAATGATGCAAAATTGGCCATGAACAGTTGGAATAAGACATTTTACTTCTTATTAAAAGTACAGCAGTTAATTATCAAACCTAAAATGAAGATTGGCATCATTCAATCAGAGGCTGAGGCAAATATCAATAGCAGTCGTTCTGTCACCGTCTAAACTTTTATGATTTATACTTCATGTCCTCACTGTTGACATTTCTACTAATAAAGAATCAGCGGATTCTCAGCAGCAAGATAAACGTTCAATAAGAGAAAAGCTATCACAGAAAAACATTTCAATTTCCCACCTTTCCAGTCCAACAAATGTTTTTCTGACTTGCTTCTTATTGCAACACCACGTGTGCGAAGTAAGCCAGGTAGTTAACAACGCTGTTTTGTCTTCCCTCCTTGACCTCCCTCCCACCTTTGACTCCTGATTCTTGACCCTCCACTATGTCTTTGTGTTTTAACGCTGTGTGTAGAAACAGGTGTGGAGTGAATTTGGAGGGAAAATTGATAGTGAAGTTTGGAAGGCAAGTATTATGCACTCTGTGACAAACAGTCTTGTTCTCGGTCTAACCTCACCCTCACATCTGAGCATCTGCTTAAATCCACTGCCTGAGCAGAAGCATGTGTGGCTGGTGCTTCACCATGAACATTCCTGCATCATCTTTGGTATTTTACGATGCCTGAAACTTAAGAGTATGTCTTATTGTTTAGCTGCAACAACATATTTAACAGGTGTCTCTTTCTTTTCCTTTGTGAGTAAAATAATCCCATCTTTCCATCCTAATGGCACAGATGTGAATGTGTTTGCACACACACACATGCGTGTGTGTACATCTAAGGCGTGTTAACTTTATTAACTTGACATAGCATGCCCTGTTCCACATAATGCACAACTGCCATTTTGTCATCCAGGACGGTCTCTGAACACGCACACGTGGATGCATGCTGGAATCCGAATATTTACATCTGCGTTTTGCAAGGCTTGTTGTCTTTTAGCCTTTTACCTAAAAAGCCTGTAACCCATGGATTTTATGACAGTCATGTGTTGGTGTCTCTGGACATCTGCCACTGGTTCTTGCCGCAACAAAAGTGCAGGCATCAACATCTGTGTGAAAAGCACATTTGTTTATTCATTATGTTGGGGGTGGGAAAGGGGAAATCCGTTGGTTTCCAGTGTGTAGAATTGTGAAAATTGAAACCGTACATGGAGCAATAACATGGGAATTATTATTAAATGTAAATTACTATAGGCTACAGTAGATATACACCTTTTTCTTTTTTTAATATTGAGCACTTGTCCGTGTAACAAAATTCAAACCAGGACAATCCTCACACACCAGGTTGCAGATGTGAAGAGGGATGTAGGGTTAAACCTCTGTTGTCAAAGCTCATGGTGTTTACTTTTTGTGTCCTGTGCATCAGGACCTGCAGGAAGCCACAGTGAACCCTGATCCCAGTCTGAAGGAGTTTGAGGGTGCCACACTCCGCTATGCATCTCTCAAACTGAGGTAAAATAAACACTGACACAAGCAGATGTTACTTTTAACCTCGCTGTTTTCGTTGTATCTCTGTTTTTGCTAAATTTGTTCTTTTCTCTATAGATATTTCTGTTGCACTATTTAGTTTTGTCATTTAATGGGGTCAGACAGAGTGAGCAAAAAGATTTTACCCAGGAGACGACTCTGTGCTGTTGGTTAATGTTGATGGTCCAGCAATTGCAATTTCCTGCCTTAATTTGATCAGTTTGTTTTTTTTTCAAAATAATTATGCACCTGTTCGTAACAACTATAACCAACAGCCCGACGATGTTTCCTGGAAATTTGCATTTCCATAATAAAACTTCAATTGCAAATGCCTTGTTTTCTCCATTCTTCTGTGCTTCTGCATTTATTATTTATATGAGTTAGAGAAAAAACATTGAAAAATAAAAAACAAAACACTCCTGTTTATGCAACAGATGAAAAGTTCTTAAACTAAGAATATGAAAGTGCACCAGATTGCAAATTTTTTGAAAGATTTATCATGAAAACAAACGGAGATTAATGTGCTTTTACAAATGAAAACATTGTGATTAAAATGAGAGGAATGCAACATCCTATCTGTCTTCAAGCAAACTAAATTCTTTCCAAGTTGCAGTGCGTTTACCAGAATTTCTGCATAAATGAAGTTTCTGAGAACTACCAGATTGATATATCCTGAATCCATTGTTTTAACCTCTTTTTGGTTTCACCAGGAACTGTCCAGCTGTGGAAGAAAACGAGTCCAGCACTGTTAACAGTGACCCTGAGACAAAAGTAAGGAACCTTTCTGACCACAACTTCAGTTTAAATATTTCATTTCACATGCTCAACATTCAACAGGCAGATTTATTTCCTCCTCTTTTTTAATGTAAATTGTGAGAAAATACCTTTTGGAATGTGTTTTTTTTTGTTTTTTTTGCAGAATCTAAAATATGTTTTCATGTTTTCTCTGAATTGATCTTTTCTTAACATAATTTTAAGCACGTTATGTAGCGTCTGTTCTGCCCTGAGCTTGTGTGGGTCAAGATGTTGTTTTGTTGATCCTAGTAGTTATTTTCTAGTTCGTTCCCAGGGCCAGAAACAGCGGAGTAATACTGCCCCCAAGTGATGCGATATGGTATTGACTATCCTTGTTACGCTCACACTGAGGCCCTAAAAAACCTCCAAAGCCAAGAAAGGAGGAATTTAATTTGAAGAGGTCAAACTAATTAAAACAAACAAACTGAGAGAAATGCACTGGCATGCACACTTTTCATCACATTCTGTCTCGCCCTGCAGCAGATTTTACTGAGCCTAAAATACACGGATGTATGTGGTGTTTCTCAGATCCCTGAAGAGATTAGAGTACAAACCTAAGCTCGACTCCATGACACGTTGCTGAGGCTGGTGTCCGGAAATTCACAGCCAAAGTGATGAATAGCATATACAAACACATTCCTACAGCCAGGGCCTGTGGGCTGCCGGCACACCGACACACACATAGCAGGAAATAACCCACGGCAGGATCAGGATGGGAACCGTCCCTTTGTACTGCAGGAGGTAGCTGACTTCAAGCAAGTCAAGGAAGCAGACCTCCCATAAATAAATCTGCCCACATCCAACTGGCTACAGAAACACTATCCTTAAAATAATTATTAATAATAAAATAATTTGGAATAAAATTTTTCTCATTTGTGTTTAAAAGGAAATAGTAATTCTGAATTGAGGTTTACATGGTAACCAGATTTGTTCACCTTTATTTAAATTCCACTTAAGATCTGAGGGGTTGGGAAGGGTTCTGCATGGACTAGAGGAAAACAAACTCCAGTTCCTACTTTCTTCTTGGCTACAACAAGGAAAACCACATAATAAGAACCATTTTCACTTTATGTGTACTTACAGTTTAGATGCTGCAGCTTGACACTATCATACTTCTTCACTTACGCTAAAGCAGCCTTGGCTCGTGTCCAACGCTTGCTTCGTACAACTATCCTGGAAGATGTGTCCGCCAGTGAATATGTGTCATCAAGACAGGGCAAGGGAACAACCACAGTTAATGTAAACTAGAATCAACTTAAACATGATCGAGGAATTGTTCATTTCTTGGGTACTACCAGTAAAAACTGACCCTCGGACCTCAGGCCTGCACTGCGGTTATATTTCAACCTAATGTATGGTGAGGCGAGTCCATGTGAAACCTTAAAAACAAATAATTAAATCTTAAAATCAATTCAAAAATAACCTGGGAAAGTTTGAATGTTCTTTCTTTTTCTGAAGCAAAAATTAAACTTCCCCTCAAACGTGTGCAAAGTCTCCATGTCCATCTGTACATTTACAATAGAGACAGTGACTGCCTTCCAGTTCTTCCCACCTAAAACTCAATAGACGGTTGCTGCTGCCCTGCAGGTTTAATTTATTTTAATTTTGCAGGTTTTAAATGTTTCCTGCAGCAGCACAACTGAATAACACTGATAAGTTAACATGGTTTTCTTGACTCAACAACCCGTTGAGGGGAATCGTTTCATTTGAGTCAGGTGTGTTGGAGTAGGGAAATATCTGGAACCTGCAGAACCGCACACCTCTACGTTATATAAACAATGTTTGTGCGTTATTTTTCTTCAGGTGGTCCTCTTTATTTGTTGTACTGGACCAGCACCTAAACCCATGTTCCAGCTTCATCTCTTCGCCAAGATTCACGATTCATTTTTTGATTCATGATTCATTCCTTTATTCTTTTACAGTCCACATTTCCACCTCTCCTTAGTCCACTGTAACCTTGTTTTCTGCTGTTTTGCATGTTAGTGCTGATGATTTAGCTTTTTTGAGTGTCACGCTCTGTGTTGAATTTTCATTTTGAAGGATTTTCATCATCCTTCACAAATGTCTCCTACCGACAGCTTTCTAGTTTGCTGCCATATTTCATGACAGTCATCCTCTAATTTTCATATTTACTGATTAAAATGCAAATGTAACTTTTAGCATACTGGATTGTATGAGGTTTTTGGGGGTATGTGTATTTGGAAAGATGGAATCTTGAGCTGCTAAAAAAATGGTGTGGGCCATGTTTTTTTTTTGGGGTAGGGGTTGCCCTCGGGCTTTTACTTACTCTCAGTCTGTCACCTGTTTGCCTCTGTGACATATACAGCCTGCAGGGTACTTTAGAATAAGCTGCTAAAAGCAAATGAATACTTGATGAGGGTAGCTGTATGTCTTTCTCTACTTTGTCTCTATCTGTCAGCGAGATGTTCCTCTTCTTCTATGTGAAGTGAAAATTAATTGCTGTTACATTGTCGTCAGAATTTTGCTGATACAAAACTTTGAAGTTGTGATTTTACCATTTTAAAGACACTGATGAAAACCTCTTTTGTGTGTCTGTGTGTGTGTGATTGTGTGTGTGGCTTCCAGTGTTTTGCAGTGCGCTCTTTGGGTTGGGTGGAGATGGCCGAAGAAGACTTGGCTCCTGGAAAGAGCAGCGTTGCCGTCAACAACTGCATCCGACAGCTGTCCTACTGCAAGAATGACATCCGAGACACTGTGGGCATCTGGGGAGAGGTGAGGAAGAGGACGGAGTAGAGCCATGTCATGTGTGTGCAGTATATGTGGTATCTAGGGAGGTAAATGTGAGGGAAAAAGTAAAGAGCGGCACAACTCATCAGCATTCCCCGAAATCTATGTCAGGACGTGGAAAGAGGAGGATGTGGCCGAGAGGAAAGTAGAGCAGCGTTAGAAAGTCTCTGCTTCGGTTTTATCTAATGCGAAGTGACAGAACACAGAGGAAGAGAGCCTCATCACTCTTTCAGTAACCTTTCATCTTCCTCCCCCTCATTTTAGGGTTTGATAATTTATTTAGAGCCTTTCTAAGCCAGGGAACACACATGGGCACACAGACACCCCCACACACACACACTGCACACAGCAGCAGCAGGCAAAAGTACTTAATAGGTGAGTACAGAAAGTCCCTAACCCGACCACTTTCCCTCCACGTCTTAAGCTGCAGGAAATAAGGACTGCATATTTCTGTTATGACCTCTTAAGGATGTGTGTGTGTGTGTGTGTGTGTGTGTGTGTGTGTGTGTGTGTGTGTGTTTGGGCCTAGGGGAAGGACATGTACCTGGTGCTGGAAAATAATATGCTGAACTTGGTTGACCCAATGGACCGCAGTGTGCTTCATTCTCAGCCAATTGCGAGTATCCGAGTGTGGGGCGTTGGCCGGGACAATGGCAGGTTAGTTTCAGTGATCCCCCACACCCCCACCCACCCTCTCACCCAGCAATATAAAACCATTGAGAACAATCACAATGCTTTCTGTAACACTTTACTCTGCTTCTTTTTGTGGTTTTGGATGTTTGTCTTTTCTTGAACTGATTGATAAGCCGATTGATAATTCTCTCATCAATGCTTTGTTAAAGGTCATGTTAACAAACGAGGGCGAGCAGATGGATGCTGATGTGACAGGGAGAAGAAAGGAGTTTAAGATTGATGGTGCGAGCATGCTAATGCAAGATGAATTAATCACAGGAGGGAGAGAATACCCGAACTTGAAATACTGTAGCAGCCTTCGCTGCCGGTTAGGATGAAGCTCCAGATGAGCGAGGAGGCGGTCCCGCATGGTGACCATCAGAGGGAGCTATGCACCGCTGCAAACACAAAGAAATACCCAATGTAGGTTACCAAGCACAGCGGGGTGATTTGGATCAGAAGGGTTGGACACTGCTGTACGATCTGAGCAGAACGCAGACTGAGGAGAGGGGATGAGGTTTAAAGCCATCGGAATATGCTGAGTATGCCTCAGAAATCACTCCCTACTGTCCTTTACACACGTACAATCACACAGGCTTGAATGCGGAAGCACCTTAAAGCACCCTGAGATGAAAGCAGGTTTTTCTGCTCTTAACTTGTTATTCTGTCAACATCCACAGATAGCAGGAGTGCCTGAGCAGTGAGAATCCCGTAGCTGCAGTAAAGGGAGGAGGAGGCAGAGAGATGGTGGGAGGGAGGGGAGGAGACGGGGAGGAAGCTGCCGGAGGGGGAGGCATGGTTAGTTCTCACTGGGTGTGGATCAGACAGGTTAAGGACAGTGTGCAAGCATGCAGTGTCATAAGGAGCTGATGGTGTGAGTGTCAGGATGACACACAGAAGATAGGAAACAGACCACTGTGAGTATATGAGAGCAACACTTCTGTTTTCTTTCATCAGGAAGTAGACGTAAGTGCAGTACAGATAAGAGGCCTGCAGAGGAGATAGCTGTGTTTAACAACTTATGTGAGGTGTGCATGACATAATGTTTTCAGGTGGAGTAAAACATTTTTGTGTTATAGTTTGCTTCTTGCCGGCTGTGTTTATCTTCACCTCCTGTGTTTGTGTAGAAAAAAAAAGGGAAAGTGTTTTCAGTTGTGAAAGAAATGAATTTGTTTCTCGGTGAGATAAAGTGTCTGACGAGAAGTCTCTCTATAGATTCCACATGCACACGGTTTGGATTTATCTACAAGATGTTGGATGCAGGATGAATAGAGATGGTGTGGAAGTGTGTGTGGTGCAGTGATTTTCCACCCACACTTTTATGCCCTTGTGAAAGACCCCAGTGGTTGTGTCGGCACCCCGGTGCCT
Organism: Craterocephalus amniculus; assembly: GCA_036024015.1. Lineage (NCBI taxonomy): Eukaryota > Metazoa > Chordata > Actinopteri > Atheriniformes > Atherinidae > Craterocephalus > Craterocephalus amniculus. The sequence continues at coordinate 9,062 of JAVQJG010042387.1, read as the reverse complement.
TCCCCTCTTATCATGTGCTAGGAAACTCATTATCACCACAGAGATGACAGATTCCCATGGCAGCCATGACATTTTCAGGGCCGTTGGCATTGGGATAAGATTCTGTATGAAACCTGCGTCTTTGCTTTGACTTTTCTATTTTTTCTTTTTTATGATATTTTTATGATATTTCTCACTCTTCTCACCCTCACTTAGTAAATTTGGGCTTTTAGAAACTCAGCCTTTGTGTGTTCGGAAAGTCCAAGTGATGGCACCCACTCACCTTTCAGTTCTTCTCTTTGTGAAGAAAATCTTTCAACCTGTACATGAACTTAACCAGACTGGCACTGACCCCCCCCCCCCTCTCCATTTTAAGATGGTTCAGTTGTTGCCAAGGACATGAGATAAGAAGTGACTATGCCACTCAGGTTTAATTATAAATGTGTGTGAAGGGGGGGTTTTCCACCTCCCACTGCAGAGCGGCAGTAATATGCACCTTTTTTTTCTTTTCTTCTACTAACTGTCCTCCTTTCCTTCTATGCTTCCTTGGATACAGAGAGAGGTAAACACATTCCCTCTACTTATCAACAACCCTCCCACAGAGTCCCTCTGTCATTTCTACCATTTCTTATTGTTTCATTTCCTCTGCGTCTCCTGATGATCCTCAAAGAGGCTCATAAAGTTCCTGTATCACTTATAGAAATGTAGGAAATGAAGGTGACCTCCTCTGTCCTTGTCTGTCTACAAGCTTTTCTATGTTTGCACGCACACAAAGGAAAACCGGAATATTTTGAGGAGTTTTTCTCGGTGTCTAGGCTTGGATGCCTTATCAACCCTCAGGTCTGTTTCCTATTGCCCAGCATTTTGAAGCATACCGCCTGCTGGAAGCTTCTCAGATGGACTTGAGCTGGTTTCTGAGCAGCAGAAATCACATCTGCCTGCTGCCTAGTTTAATTCAATGCAGCAATATATCCTCCTCAAAATATTCTCTATCTTCATCCTTTTCTGAGCTCGTCTGTCTTTTCATCGCTCTCTCTCTGTGTTCGGCAGGGTTAAGTTGTTTTCAGCTCCAGTGGGTTCAGAGAAAGTTCTGTCCTGCTGTCACTCAGCTCCCCCTTGCATCACGCTGCTCTATTGATCTCTGAGGTCCATCGACTTATATATGTGTGTGTGTGTGTGCGCGTGTGTGTGTTCATCAATCTATTAAAGGTCACTTCATCTTTCATCTATCCTCAAGACTCTCAGAGACGGACCTGTACTCCTCATGAATGCCCATACATGTTTAATCATGTATCTTCTTTGTCTTCACATAATCCCTAAACTAGCCAGACGAGCTGCATCCTGTGGTCTTAATATATTCTGTGTGTCTGTTCACTTAGGGACTTTGCCTATGTGGCAAGGGATAAAAACACTCGGATCCTGAAATGTCATGTGTTCCGCTGTGACACACCAGCCAAAGCCATCGCCACCAGCCTGCATGAGATCTGCTCCCGGGTGAGTTGTTCAGGCCTGAGGATGCTGTAGACCCTCAGCCAGCTTGTGTTTCAGTAAAAACACCCCAACACACTCAAGAAATCAGGCTGACAGACACTTTTGATGAAATGAGTGTTTTTCACACAGACCCGCCTGATCTTCTTTTACCATATTCAACAAAATTCATTCTGCAGCAGCATCACCTGAAAAATAACATCTACTTTAGACATTGAAGCTGACAGCTTCTGGATTGCTTTGCGTTTATTGTGTTTACCATCGCACAGTCTGAGCATCCATTTTAATCTTTTCGCAGAGCATCTGCAGTCCTCATTGTTTTTCCCCCAAACTCATTTATCTGTGCTTTCTCCGCTCTGCATGTATGAATACAGATGAATTTTAAACAGGGCTGGTAGACAAGTATTCAAATTTTTATTGTTTCTGCTGTAAATAGAGAATTAATAGACTTTCCTTTTGTTCCAATAAAACACATTTACAACGCTAGAACTCTGATTCAGGAATGGAGAAGATTTTTAAATGGTTTTTGTCTTTTTAATACACTTGTGCTTTGGTGCTGAATTCAACTTCAAAGTAGAGCTACAAAGTTTGTAAAGGCCCGTTTATGCTCCTTTATAACATAATGGGTAAGTTTGTTTCAGGCGTCGCCATCTTTCATACTGCCACGCATCTTTACGTTGCCATGGTTATTAAGTCAGTTCAACCGCTAGTAGGTAGCGCTGAGTTCAGACTTCACTTCCACGCTCTGACACCAGTTTTAGACAGTTAGGCGACAGTAGTGCAGCACTATGAAGTTGTTTGCAGCCTCCCAGCTCGTCCAGCACACTGTCAGAGCCTTTCTTCCTAAGCTCCCACCCTCTGTCCCTCCTCTTCTCTGGTTGTTCCTTTCGGACAGATTATGTGCTTAAGCGATGGAGGACACACTGAAGCCGTCCGTCCGTCTGCGTAACCTTCTTCTGCGTTGAGCATAAATGGGCTTTAAGAGTTAAAGGGGCCATTTTTTGTCATATTGTTTTAGAGGGAAGAACCACCCCACAGTTTCTGGCAAACCCATACAGGGTGCAGGATTGGTCACAACATGGTTCAGTGAGGGTTTGTCTGCTCTGACGTCACTTCAGTGTGGTGTTTGTAGGCTTTAGCAGTGACGGGGGTGAATAACTTATTCCTGTTTTAGTCAGATAGTTCTCTATCTCCCCGTGCGCTTTATAAGAAGAAAAGCTTTTTATCTCACTTTAGAACTGGTGTGCGCTGGAAAGTGTGTGTGTTTATCAGATAAGATGGGTTAACGGCATGAAACTATCAAGGGGAAGATGCTCTCGCTTTCCCAGGGCTGTTTGGTAAAATCATTGTCCTCCACCTCATGCTTTTGCACTCTCTCTCTCCTCCTCCGTGTCTCTGCCGCGGCATACCAATCTTACCTTTGGTTTCACATCCCATTTCCTCTCCTTTGGCTTCCCCCCCTCTTTCTTTTTCTCCTCCAGATAATGACAGAGCGAAAGAATGCCAAAGCCATGGCAGGAGGTTCCCTCCAGGACAGGATGCAGGCAGGACTTGATCTCCCTTTACAAGGTAGGCTTCATACAGTAGCAGAAGATAACCGGCTGTGTGTATATGTGTCTGTGCAGGAAAACGTGAAGAGACATAAACCAAAACAACAAAAATCTGGTTTGTTATTATTACTTTCGCTTTGTGGCTATGTATATGTATTCAGACTAGGGCCGTCAAAGTTAATACATTAACACGAGGAGATTAGGATACAAAACTTGTGCTTTTTGTTTTCATACATAGACAGCAAAGTGATCACCCATATAAAAAATATGACTTTGGCATTATCTCAGTGAGAGAATCTTACGCTGGGCACGTAGCTGCCCAACTCATCAGCTGTGAACCAAATCTACCAAAAACCACTTAATCTTCTTTATTTTCAAAGATTCCATTTTCAAACCTCACATTTTTAAGAGAATTGATGCAGCATTCCTGTTTGATATATCACATAAACCAAACACTGATTCATCACATCTGACATTCTGGTTCACACTCCTTACCAGCTGGTGGCCGGGGTAAACTAAATCATCAAGAAAACAAGAAGTTGTTTGTTGGTCTATGTATTGTTTAACTGTGACCAGAGTGGGACGAAAGAATCTGAAAAAGCTGTCCACCCTGTGGTCACTAGAGAGTCGACAGGTTTTTCAGAGACAAGAGTCTTGTCTGGACGTTAAAGGAACAATCAGTAAAAATGCTGGTGTGTGCAGACAGAAAGAGCAAAAATTAGTTTCATTTCACCGTAGCATCTTAATCTCAATGTACAGTGAAGCTAGATGTGTTGCGGCTGCAATGTCAGGTTCAACACCTAGCTTTTATTTGACCACAGGCTCTGTGTTTTACATTCAAAATGTAAACACATTTTTAGAGACTGACATAAATGACATTGAGTGATGAGTTTTTAAAGGTACCCACTTGATCTGTCACTTAAAGCTGTTTAGAATCAACAGTAAACATTAAAAAGGCATTATGTGTTTACTCGAGTATAAGATATAAAACATCTAGAGAAAAAAAAAACTCAACACTGTCTTCCTCCTTGGCCTATTACCTCTTACCTTTTAGTTTTCACTCAGTAAAACAGTGAAACCTGCAACATTTGCAAAAGCAGTAATGCTCACATTACCAGTAACTGCTGTTTCATTTACAGGTTTAGGAGCTTATCTCCAGTGCAAGCAGACACACATAAATAACATCTGCTGGTGCTGAACATCTCACTTTTCCTCTGTTAGATTTACAGGGAGGATTTGGAAGGATGTCATCACTCAGTGTTTAGATTTTTGCCGGCTGTCACTCTGTTAGTTAGATAAATCTGGCTGTGCAGAAATGAATCATTTATACGCACAGAATGACTGGAATGCGCACCAACAGATGAGCGCATGGCTTGTCACACAGCAGCTGTCCATGTCTGCTTAAATGAGTAAAACAAACTTGTCAAACAGGAGCCACAGACGGTGCTACATCATGACGTATGGTTGTGTTTTACAGTACCATGCAAATTCTTACAATGTAAAAGGACACATATGTTGATATGTCATCAAATAAAAATATGCAATAATATAAAAATAACTATTCTGTCTTAAGAGGAAAATATCTGTGGTCGTGCATGGACTGCTGCTTCTGTCTATGGGGAGAATAAATATTGGGTTTTCAATAAAATGATGAACTTTTCTGCTTCTAAATACTTAAACAGACACACTTGAGGACGAGAATAACTAATCATGTTCGCCCAGCCATGCAAGCACTTTTCATAGCGAATGTATAAGTTGATTAAGTTGACACTGAAATATTAATGAGGTTTAATGTGAAATAAGTTTAATAGTGTAAGGTCAAGTTGTTTCAAGCACTTGTTAAGTTTTTTCTTGAATTCTCCTCAGCAGAGTTTCCCACACCAAAGACAGAGCTGGTTCAGAAATTTCAGGTGCTTTATCTTGGAATGATGCCTGTGGCCAGACCAATAGGTTGGTATATGCACACACACTCACACACACACACACACACACACACACACACACACACACACACACACACACACACACACACACACACACCATGACTAAATAAAGCCGATCTGTCATAAAGCAGCAGTGCTGCTCCTCTCTGACTGCAGCAGCTCCTTCCAGCCTGATCATGACGGTTTGGTACCGATGGTTCGGTTTGGTACCGATGGTTCGGTTTGGTACCGAGGGTTCGGTTTGGTACCGATGGTTCGGTTTGGTACCGATGAGGCCTGCAGCTCTCGTTGCCTCACCCTTCCTGACATGAAGGGATGAGAAGCTCTGAACACGGACGGAGCGCTCTGGGATAACTGCTGCTGCATTTCCCAGCATTGCTGGTCTGTGTCTCAGCTTATTTCTCTCACTGTGGAACATCTGCTTTCTGCTTACAGAGCTCCATGGGCAGGGAGCCAAAGTCTCAGAAGCTCATTAAAATACGGTCATACTTTATATTTGCATTTTTTCTGTCACTGATGACCTAAAGGACCAATAATTTGAGGTTCTGCTCTGCAGGAAATATTGTGAAAAAAAGTGTGGCCATTTTAGTGGATGCATCTTTGATTTTATAATCAGAAAAAACAAACTGCTGGATAGTCTAACAATAAAGGATTCAGGAACAATGTGCTGATAATATTCAGTAAAAGAAATAACTCTTCCAACATATTTTTTCATGGTTTTGCATCGATTTGATGCAAAAAAAATGGCTTTTTCTCACTTTTTTCCAATATCTTCATCTTTACTTCATTGCCAATCAACTATTCCCCCTAGTTATGACATCAGTCAACATGCCATCCTTTTCACCAAACAGTGTCCTCCATTCTTACTCAATGTCTTTTTACAGCATTTCTTTCATAAGCCATCTATTTTACTCAGTGATATTGTAAATGGGAGCCTGCCTTCAATATATTTTCTTTTGAAGAAGGCAAGAGGAAAGTTTGTATAATCTAATGATTTTCCTTTTTAGACCCAGCTCTATCATCGTGGAGCTGCACATGCTTTATGAACAGGTCTCATGACTACAGAGATTTCTGTTCCCATCACAGGTACGTTGGACATCCTCTCCGGCAGCCGGGGTGCAGAACTCACCGCCACGTAGTCGTAGGTGCAGGAGGAGCTGGACTCCAGGTGGAAGTCAGAGAACCAGAGCTGCACTCGGCTGCCTTGGCTGGTCTTAATGGTCCAGTAGCACTCGGCGTTGGGATGGTAAGGCAGGGGGTAGTTAGGAGAGGAAAAGGCTCCGACTGCCGTTGTCAGAGTTCCTCCACAGCCTGGGGGAGAGGGGGACACGAAGCATTAGACCAAAGAAGAGAGAGCACGGATCACATGCAACGTCACTGCACTGGGCTGAGGTGTCGTTAGCAATAGTCCACTGCAGTGTCCTAAAATCATTTGCTTTCTTACGTGAGATGTACATTTAAGTTTATATTTACCCCTGTAATAAAAGAGAAGCCTTTTATTTGTTTTGATGGGTGTTATCTTGTTCTGTTTCAGGTTCTTTCAGATAAATGCTACTTTGTGTTAACTTATAAATCCGTGTCATTGCTGGACAGTAGCTTTGCTACCCTTCATGTTTCCTTTGCTGAAAAAGCTCTCGTTTCTGTGCAGCATTGAAAATATTTTTAAAATCTAAAAGCCATTGCTGGGAAAAAAAAGTAGTACATTGATGTACTTCATGTACTTTGCTACACTGATGGGGCCAAACCAGTACCACCATCATCGACACTCACCGGTCTGCGTTCCATCCCAGTGGGCAACGAAGCCAGGATACGTCATCGAGGCATCGGAGCGGAATCTAACCCATAAACGGTTGCTATGGGACACCAGAACCGGAGGCCTCTGATTGGAGCAAAACTTCCCAATCAGGGGTGACGTCTCGTAGCCTCCATCCCTGCATGAGTCAGCGGAAGTTAGAAGAGACCGGAGCGTGAATCAGCGTTTATTAGTGACTTTTTCAGTACCTGATCTCCACAAAGTCGAAGCTGCAGGACGGAGGCGAGCCCTCTAGGCTGAAGCTGGAGAAGTTCAGCATGATCTGCATGTTGAGCTGCACCGTGATCATGTAGACGCAGTCCCTGCTGTTGGGGTAGTTGGCAGGATGGTTGGGGGAGCTGAAGGAGCCCGTGGGCGAGGTGAAGGACTGTCCGCAGTCTGGAGGGGGACAAAGGCTCAGTTAGCCCGTTAGCAGCAGGAAGCTAACGCCAAAGCCATCTTTACAAAATGAATCCTCTCATTAAAGTCACATGACATTTTCTAAACAACTTCAGACCCAACCAGAGATATAAAAATATCATTTGTATTTTTAGTTTTTCTTGCTCTTTTAGTCCAAAGACATCCCTTTCAGCACTGGTTCCCCAACCTTTTCAGTGACATCATCAAGACTGCTGTCTTAGCCAGGCTTCCCTTGAAAAAGAGACCCTTGTGTCTCAATGGGACTGACCTGGTAACATAAAGGCTAAGTAAATAAAAAATAAAAATTTAGGCACTGTAGCATCGTGAACGCACATCCAGGAAACACAATATGCTAAACAATATACTAAATGATTTCGTTTCCAGTAAATTATGGACACTGCCCACTCAGGACACTTAGATCACATCGGACAAATAGTATGAAGGAATGTTTTTCTCGGGCGGCATTCAGCATCACTGTAACAGAATCGATGCAGAACGAGAACCTCCCCACCTCTCCAGTGGCATGAAAATGATCAAAAAGTGATTCAGAGTGTTAATCAGCATGAGGGGGAGTAGTGAAGTTAGGGTGAAGTTTTCCTTCAGTGGTTTATTTTGACAGCCATGATAAAAGCCCAAATTTACTAGTTAATATAGATTTAATGTTAAATGTTTCACATTTACGTGGACACCCCTGCAATGATCTCTCGACCCACATGTGGGTCCCAACCCACAGTTTGGGAACCACTGCCGTGCAGCACTCCGAAGGGGAACCAGTACCCCTACAGGTAGGGTGCTGCAAGGGCTTCTTGAGAAAATGAAACTATTTTCTGTAAAATGAGTGAAATGTAAGCGCATGATTCACATGTAAGTGTGTGCTTCACATGCTACTCACATATGGAACTCGTGAAGTGTTTCAGCTTGTTCACATGGACCACGTATGGTTCACCTGTTTGCTCATGTACGTGTCTATGTGGAGCATTATGCTCGTCTCATATTCTATACACGACTCAGTAAAGGGAACCATGTAATATAAAACACAATAAGGAAAAAATCTGATTCATACAATCAATCTTTAGACTAAAGATACCGAGAATCAAAAACCCAACATAAGCATGAAGCAGATGTTTGGTCCTCAAAGTGCCAGGATGGTTAAACATGATAGTTCTAGCTGTACTTATTCTATCTCACTGAACTAAAGAGACGCTGGCACCAACCCACTTATTATAAACTGGACTAATGTGGGTTTAACTGGGTTGTAACTGGACAACAGTGACCTGGCCTGGATCCGAATGTTTTCCCTCTGATGGGAACTCCTGCGTACCTGTGGAGGCGTTGAAGGAGACGTAGCTGGCAGAGAATCCTTCGGTGGATAAACTGGAGTCGGCCACAAACAGCAGGGTCATCTGGTTATCGGAGCTGGTGATGGACGGAGGGACGGAGCGCCCGCAGTACCTGAAACACACCACACACACATGATGAAGTCATACACGTCATGTCTGCTCACTTACCGGCTTCCTCTGAGAGCGAGCACCGCAGTAGCCCTGCCTAGCATCAGCTAAACCTGATATCACCGCTCACACAACTCCTCTCATTATTACAGTATATCAACCTTTCAAAGAGCTGCACCTCATCAGATGAAGTCTGGTCTCCTTTATCTAAGCAAACTCTGAAAATCAATAAACATGACTGACTGAAAAATACCTGGACTGGCTCGTCTCACAGCAACAGGTCAGATTTTATGTGTAACACCACCACCGTGTGTGTGTGTGTGTGTGTGTGTGTGCGTGTGTGTGTGTGTGTGTGCGTGTGCGTGTGTGTGTGTGTGTGTGTGTGTGTGTGTGCGTGTGTGTGTGTGTGTGTGTGTGTGTGTGTGTGTGTGCGTGTGTGTGT
>JAVQJG010042379.1:0-10902 GCA_036024015.1 Craterocephalus amniculus | reverse complement strand
GACATAAATATTTCCCGATGGAGTTCGAGTTGCGCCACAACTGTCTGGGTGAGTAAATGATCATATAGCATGCTACAACATAGGTACAGGTTGAAAAATACCGAACTTCCCCTTTAAGTGCTGACAGTCAGAAGGTAAAACTAGAGTAATTATGTCTAAACAAGTAAAACAAACAGAGATTTAAAGGGCAATAAAGCAGACTTCCATGTAGCAGATGGACTCTGACGTGTTTTCCTCCTGTCCTTTTTATGGATATTTTGACATGCTTCCCACTACTACAATAATACTTGCTGTAACCGTGTGATGTTAACCTGCTAATTTGGTCCTGCTTGAGTGAAATCCGGTGTGAAAGCAATCCAAACCAAAAGAAAGAAAATGTTTTTGGAATTCCTTGCCCAATCCAATCAAGTTCTGGACTATCCTGATGTTAATGCATCCTAAAAAGCATGTTTAAAGTGCAGATGACATGATCTAGGCATTTTTTACCATGTTTTATAAAGCAAAGAGTCAGTCCTGCACCTGAATTACATTATTTAGACTGAAAAACCACCTACATTTGACAAATTTTGACCAGAGTGTGGTGCTGCTCACACTGGAGGAAGAAGGCGGAAGTGATGTGCCAGGGGGAAGCTTAAAACTCCTGTTAGCTTTATTAACAGGTGGCCTGCAGTTTCCAAGTTTCCAGATAGAGTTGGTTCATTCAGACCAACCGTGGGAATGTTCTGATGACCGTGACACACAAAGGGCCGGATTTATCAAGAATGTAGTAATTTGTGCGAGGGGCTGGGCCATGGTTTGGGGTTGATTTGTTAAGATCGCTTGCGGAAATGTTGCTAGGTGCCCAATGCATTGGAAATACCCTGTTTAAATTAGGTTTTTGCATCTTTTGTACTTTGCAGCGCAGCAAGTTTGGAGAGAATAAAGCGCGATAAAAATGACCTAGTGGAGATGGACATATTATTGGACGAAAAAAGTTGGAAAAATGGAAAATACATAGATGAAAATAATACAGGTATCCCTGCAATAGATATGGAGCTGCTAGGTCGTGCCAACATGATCTGACTTAGGAGGTGTGTCATCTGTGACAGTGCATGACATCTTTGGATCTAGACCCTTCTCAACCGTACAGCAGGTGCTCAGAGACTGTCAGGGGCGCTGGAAACATCATTCTTAAAAAGGGGGCGTTGGCAATCCATTATTAATTTGATGATTGAAACTTGTAGGATAAACAAGAGCTCGTGCTCATATTCTCCTGGAAACACCAATGGTCCAGGCGGAAATTAACCCAATTGTAGAAACATGGCCTAAAACACTTTTCTTCTATTAAATAAATAACCAGGACTTCCGTTTGCCATTTCCAACTAACCATATTTACCTCACCTAGTAAAGTAAGTCTCCTTTATACAAAATTGGCTACCATTCCTCATATCGCTCCCCCTTGATTTATTTCTAGCTTGTAACTGAATGTCTCTTCCTGGTCCTAAAAGGCTACCAGACCCTCATAATCTTTTTTTAAAAGTACCACAATTATCACAGTCACAATCTGTACAGGAGGAGTCAGAACATGGTAAATTCTAAACAATAAACAATAGGGTGTGGGGGGGTAAAAGTAGGGGTAGTGGATATTGGATAGGGGAGTACTAGCCCAAAGAAGGTGGAGAAGCACTGCTCTAGAGTCATCAATGTCCTGGCGCAAGGGAGCAATGTTAGGATACAGGTAGTGGTGGGTCTCTCGATACCAGCAGGTCTTGAGCGACATGGAAATGCGAAAGGTGCACAGGAAGTAGAGGAAGGATATCTGCTCACTGGAGCTGTGCTTTAGCCTCCAGGTTAGGAGCACACTGCACACTGTGCTTATTAAAGTTAAAAAAAGTGACTCAATTAAAAACGTGAAACTAGAAAGACACTATCAGTGTCAAATTTAATAGTCACTAAGCAAAGCTGTGAATATTCTGTTTCATTTATATAAACTTTGGTTGAATTCATTGTGGTGTCCCTTCGATGTTTAATTACTAACAAATTTAAGAATGTAAACTAAATGTGCCGACTCCACTGATCATCAGAAAATACATTAAATCAGATTGTTAAGCATCTGCACTCCTGCTTCTGCAGTTGTCCTAACAGTGCAGCCAGTTTGATCCTGCCTTACAAAAGTATTAACTAAATCCGCAGAAATAGCAGCCACACATTCAATAAATCACACTACGCTTGCAAAACTGACTCCTCCCAGTATTTTACACATACTGGCAAAAATGGCCACAATACATTCAAGGCAAATGTGAGAAACAGATTGTGTGTGGTAATTTTTTTCAATGTGTAAGAGACACAATCCTTAGCGGGTTCTTTTAGTAGATCATTTTTGCATGTGATGTCTACTTTGCATGTTTAAATACACGCAAACTGTTGATAAGTCTGCCCAAAAGTTTGTAGTTTTCTGCTTCATCTTGTCCTTTCTGATCATTTATTGTCCCTATATTGTAGCCCAACTATCAATTGTCTCACATTTAATTTACACAGTATCCCTCCCACTGCGGTAGCCTGCTACATAATCGATAATAGCCTCAATGCATTGCTATGATTTATCACATTTAAATCAGCTAAATTACTTTTATGATGAAATAATCGGATGTAATATCTGTAATAAAAGCATTGTTCCGCGTTCCCTGCTGTGTGTTTACCACTGCTGCAGCGTGTTTACCTCTCCACCATCATCTCAGACCCTTCCCCCACTGACGTCACAACATAGCAGCAGGTTTTTTGGCTCCGCTTGTGCAGCGCTCTGTTCAAAGTCAGATATTCATGTGAAAACAAGCCTGCTTGTCTTATTATGCACTGAACTATCTATTTTGCACTGAACTATCTATTTTGATAAGGTTCATACGGGCCTGTTTGGATCCCTTAGCCATGCCTTTGCTTATGCTGCCAGAGGGACCATAAATATGACATGATTTTATGTTTCCTTCCTTGCCAGCTACGTCTGGCTCAGAGTTAACCCTTCTTTCCTGTCCTCTCCATCACCAACTGATGGAGGTAGATGGTCATCCGTCTTGATTCTGGTCCTGACAAAATTCAATTTAGGAGGTTTTCCACCTGTTAAAAGGGAGCTTTTCCTTTCTATTGATGCCCGCTGCTCAATGCATCTTCAGAACGAGGCACTGAATTGAAGAGATTTGATACAAAATAATTTCCTTAGCTAGAGGTTTTTCCTAGCTAGCTTTATAGAAATGCAATCATTTTAAATAGGACTAGTATAGATTGGAAAAAATTCTTTGATTTGATTTAAATATTAAGGAACTGAACTGGATTATAATTGGATTAGACTGTATCTATAAAACTGTTGTGATATAATAAGAAACTAACTCAACCCAACATGTCAGATCATTTACTCCAGAGACCCTGTTTGTCCAAAAAGAAAACTTTAAGGTAACTGCAGTCGGTCCAAAGTAGGAACAGGGTGTTACCGCAGAACTGCCCAGATACCGACGGTATTACTTTCCTCTAAGAATCCAATACAACTGTCTTGCTTACTACAAAATACTGTATATCAGGTATTTTGCCATACTCCTTTTGTCATGCTTTTGGACATTTAAGGGGAGTAAGTAGGCTTATATCAATGAACACTGTCACAGTGTTCTGTTCATCTATTTGATTTCTGTTAGACCCAAACCTCAGATGATCCTCTGAGGTCGAGTCAAACAGGTCAGCCATATAGATTTGAAGGATGATATAAAGAACAATAAATAATTATGATTAATGTATTGCACATAGGCTATAGTTACAACATTACCAAGGCTTTCTGAGAACAAATACTGAACAGTGATGCATATGACAAAACTCTTCTGTCCTACTATGAGTCTTTGAAGTAAAAAGCCCTCTTTTTGCAGTAATTGCACTTTAATGCAGCTTGAGAGACCCTCCTTATTACACTGCTGTTGATCGCTATGACTTGTTCAGACTGAACCAAAAAGAGTTCTGGCACAGTGTGGTGCCAGTTTGTGCTCTCCAATGGCTTACTGGTGTTGTGGAATCAGAGACATATTGTGTCCCGCAACAGTGCCAGAGTTTAGTGTGGCGTGTCCTGCCATGCTGGCTCTGCTGTATGGCTCAGACTAACATCAGTGACATGTAAGATTTTGTTTTTTCTTAGAAAGAATTTAAAGAAAGTTTAATGTGTATACCTAAATATGGCAAAGCAAAAAGGAAATGTTATACTTAAAATGTCACGAGGACTCAGTCACACATCTTAGGTTGAATTCGTTGATGAATTCTGATTTAGAGTTAAGAATTTAACCTGTGACCCTCCAAAGGTTTTCTTTCAAGAACATATGACCATGTCAAACCTTTGTTAAAACCCAGTTCAATTTAGCAATTTATTTTCATTCCTGTATGCAAGTCCTAATGAGAACAAAAAGTAATTAAAAAGAAAAAAAGGAATAAAAAGAATAAAAAGAAACAAATTCTCAGCAGCTCTTTTGTCAGTATCTCTTGCCTCTTCATAGCTGCAGTTATTCCGGCACCCAGTCTGTGTCTCAGGCCTTTTTAGGCTTTTTTTCTTTATGAACTGATGTGTTTGCCCTTTTTTTTTCTTTAAAGAGAAACACTGAGCAAGACCCTACCCAGGCAACTCCCTGCATACTCTGTGTCCTGAGCCAAGTCAGCAGGAGAACCGGATTGGCTCAGAGGGGCCAAGGCACAAAGGGCCAGCTGCTTGCTTGCAGAGCACTGGCTTTGGAGGAAGCATTAGATATGTTCTCTTTTGCAGTGCTGTTATTCTAAATGGAAAATTAGTGGAAAGGAAAGTCCACTGAAACATATTTCAAAGAATAACTTTCTGAAATAAGCGGCTCGTTTCTATGTAATCATTCCAAATCGACTCGCAACACCCGATGTCTCAAACAGACAGCCGTGGCATAAACGTGTAAAACTGCTCTGACATGGAGAGCCCAACTCTTGTCGGCATCAGCCACGTGCAGCTCGACTTAAGCTCAAAGTAGAGGCTTATGATGCTGTGCAAGTGCCCAAGTAGAGGCGCGCAAACACATCAGTTCATAAATATCTCATTCTACAAGGGATTTTATGAATGTATTCTTACGGAAGCTTCCTCTGAAAGACTGCAGTAGGTGCATTAAATATAGCGGCACAGGAGCTGCCGGGCTGAGGGGAAAGCTTTGTCCACATCTGAATATGACAGCTATATGACCGCTGTGGTTATAGGAAGGAAACCAGTCTGTTGTCTACTAAGCTGAAGGTTCATGGTTCGACCCTCTGCTTCCCATCACCAAATGTTGGAGATCTGATGCATACACTAGTGTGTATGTGTAGGAGGTTTGTACTTTAAGTGCTACAAGCTGTCCACATGACTAGTCAGGTGATACATAAAAGCAACTCATACAATAAATCTTTAGTCCTCTGAGGTTTAGCTGTAACTTTGGTCTATGCTACCAGCTGCAGAAAAAGAAAAATGAAAAAATTTCAGCTGCAGATCAAAACATGGATGGATTTTCCAAAAAAAAAAAAAATCAGCTGTGTTGATGAGCATTACTCAGAGCAAATGCATCATCTGTTCATAAAATATAAAGGACATATAACACAGGAAGCCACTGTTTATATGTTTGTTTATTTTCTTATTGAGTAATAATAATAAAAAAGAACAATTAGTTAATTAGTCTAAAAGCCTCATATCAGAATCATGAATACTGTATTGTTGCGATCCACAGCTGTGACGTGGTTTAGCATTTGGCTTTGTGGGACGTTTTTCTGCTCTAATTTACAATTCCTAATATACTGTTATTAAAAGAATGCATGCAGCAGCACCATAAATCCTCCCTGCACTGACATCTTTAAGGCCAAAAACATCATAAACATTCAAAATCACATTGCAGGAGTCAATGAATTCCATGTTTTGATTCTCTTTTTAAGCACCCACGGTACTGCAGTCCCTCTGGGACGAGCAACACTTCCCAAAGGCTTCGCCACAGATGTTCTCTTTCCTTTTCCTTTTCCTTTTCCTTTTAAAAAAAAGCTGTTTTGCTCTAAATTGGAAAATGATTATCACTCAGAGAAAGGTCAAACTGTCTGCTATAGAGACTGCTGGCTTTTCTTGAAGTTAAAAAGTCACGGGCGGATTGGAAATGATAAACATGCAAATTAAATTGTTTGTTGCTTCCTCCTCCGACATGAAGGATGGGTGTCTTGGATATCTGTTGCACAGATACAACGGTATTGTTAATTTACATTTTAAAAAAAGACTGGTTCTTGTTATAATTACTCACGTCACTTTTCCTGACTTGATGAATGTCAGGAAAATCCACAATAGGAAGAAACATACAGAAGACTTCACTCTTTAAATGCACAAAACACCACACCAGGAGAAGCTTTTTCCTTAGTTGTTGACGTTCTTGTAAGGTCCAATTTTCAGAATTGATAGAGTGGCTTTAAAATCTCTAGGCTGGCAGTATTGATGTCTAAAGCACTTCAGCATTATCTCTGTCTCCGTCACAGATACACACACACACTCCACTTCCCCTTCCTGGTGGAGTACAGGATGTGCGGCTGAAGAACTAAGCAGTTTTTCTCCTCTCTGCTGTTGCCAGGAATGCTTTATGGCCCATGTTAATATTGGCGTTCTCCTGCCAGAAAGATTACTTGATTCAATCAAGCAAGCCACTGCCTTGTAAAGTCATTACACTTTGTGCAATGTCATGTGTTCTGGAGCCAGTGCACGGTTCTGTGTTCTGTTCCGGCATTAGGGAAGTGGCCTAACGAAAGCATGTGAGCCTGGCACGCCAGCTCCTATAAATAGCCTCCGAACCATCAACATAAACACTAAATCAATTAGTTTTTCCATGACCAAAATATACTGTTTGTTTCCATCGCCAATTACAGTAGTTCTCCCGGCGAGATGAGGAAAAAAATATTAAAAGACTTCCCACTGAATTTGCATGCACTGAGAGCTGGAGGGCATGAGATTGGTGAAAGAGGCGAGGAGAGATGCTGAGATTGTGAGGTAGTTAATATCAAAGGAAGAAGAAAAACAGAGTGACCTCACTGATAGCATCTCCTGCAACTGTGTCACTTCACTGAGAGGGACCGAAAAGCTGCAGGGAAGAGTTGAAATATGCAAACAGAAAAAGGCAAAAAAGGACAGAGAATATGGAAAGAGGGTAAGAAAAGAATAGCTTCAGCTTTAGAGGTATTCTGAGTGAAGAAGAAAAAGAAGAAGAGAATGAGCTGAAAGTACTTTTTTAGCCTCAGTGCAGACTGAGAATAGCAGTCTTACCTGCTCAGAGGTTGTGGTTGGTGGGACGGAGAAGTGAGGAGAGTCAAAGGGTCCCGGGGAGGTCTGGGTGGTAAGGGGGGGGTCTCGGTTCGGCTCGAAGCAGGACTGGAGGGTGGTCCAGGAGAGGGGAGGAAGGATGGAGTGACAAGGAGACGGGAAGGCTAAAGGGGGGAGAATAAATGTTGCTTGCCTCTCCCTCCCTTTCTCTCTCTCTCTTTTCTCTCTCTCTCTTTAGCTCTTTTCTTCCTCTGAGATGCACACACACACACACTCTCACTCTGGCACACACACGCTCGGAGGCAGACACCAAAACCCAGAGTCACTCAGATAATAGGCAGAGAAAGACTCTTTACATTTACAAGCTCTGCCACAGGGGGAGGATGGGGTGAGATCCCCTCCCACTTTCCTCCAGGCAGCCAATGGAGGGTGGCAGAGAGGTGACCCATCAGCCAATGAAAGCAGCGGCAGCCGGTGCCTTACCCCAGCCAATAAGTGCAATAGCTCATATCCAGTTGGAATAATTACAGCATGGAAGGAGTCATGAAAAGCTTCCCTTCTGAAGGACGGACGGAGAGCTCTGCTCCTGCCAATGACTCTGATTTAAAGCTGCCACAGACATTAGAGTGATTAGATCCTGGACCACTCAACCCGGCACAATATTACTCCAGCCTCAAAGACAGAAGCTTCATTCAGGCTGGAGTTTTAAAGGCAGGAACACATAAAAAGACACATTCACAGAATCTCACAGACCCACCGAATCAATTGTCCAAGAGTCAGTATTGAGTCGAGAATGAGATCAGAGTGTTAAATTTCATCTGACATCCTCACTCATGTGCTCACAATGAAGCATACTTTGTTTTTGTTTCTTTTATTTCCTTCCGCTCAATAGATGGCTCTAGCAAGAAAATAATAATAAATGATCAATACTGACCTGTCAGGTTGAGGGATGAGAAGCATATCACCGTTCTGCTTGTGATTCCGCTCAGAGAAGTTCAGGTAACACCCGTTATGATCTTACATGGAGAGTGGTGGAAAAAAGGTTGCAGTTTTTCTTTTCCTCAGCAAACATCGGTTCATTCTGTCGGACTGCTAACACAGTGTGGCGACTTGCTGAAAGGTAGATTTTCTCCAGAATTCCTTCGGGACTACCAGCTCTGGGTGATGCATATTTCTGTTGTGCTGCTGTGAAAATCTGAGATGTTTTTTGATGTTCTTTAGATTTTACCATAATCCAACTCCTTTGAGAAAATCTTTTCAAGAAGAATGATCCTTACCTTCTCCAAAGTGTTCCTTGAGATGGGCTAGTGTATCCCGTAAAGACCTGGAAGAAATGTTGGAGTTCAGCCACTGTCAGGGCTGGTACTTTGGGAAACGGGAGGTACTGGTTCAAATTGAGATATTATTGTCCCTGCTGTAACTGTTTCAGGCTAGATTGCAAAGGCTTGTAGCCTGGCTAACACGACTTCAATGTCATTGAATGAGCATTGGTCTGGCCAAGAGCTTGAGGACAACCGTTTCTCAGAACGGACGGTTGACCCGCCTCCTTCAAATGGCAGCGGGGCTAACAAACTGTTACCGAAGCCGATCAGGAGCAAGGCGATAACATCTTTCCCACCAATAAATTTCTCCAGGTTTTTAATGGAAACGTTTTAAGACATGTTTGTTGCTTACTTTTAGATTCCTGCAATTCTATTAGCTTGCTAATATGCAACAGCACCATGGAACACAACTCAAGCTGAAATACTGGCTTTGGACATTGACACACCTCTTGATGGAGAGACGATGCAGTTTCCAATGTGACACATTCGAAATTGTGTACCAAGACTTCATTGCTGACGGCCAAATAAGGCCCATTACAGGCTGATTAGACCTTGGTGTGCCGCGATGTGAGGACATGGTCATTTGGCCCACATCCTCTGCTTCAGCCACAGCCAGTGACTGCTTCTTTCAGTATGTGTGGCAAGCTCCTTGACCACCTTCTGATGGGCCTACTCTCCCAAATCTTTTTCTTCATACACACCTTCAATCTTCCATCCACATCCCACTGCATCAGCTGGCTCAATAAATCAGTCCTTCTTTTCAAATGCCTCATCAATCGCATCTTCCCTCAGTGCTGTGATGAAGACAAAGCAGCAGGAGGTGGACTATAGGACTTGGGTAAGGACGGAACTTTTACTCATTAAATGATTTTAAATCCTTGCCTTTGAAATGTGAAGATTTAATGGTGCACCATATGATCTTAGAAAACATCAAATTAGCTTAATCCAAAGCACAAGGAACCAAATTGAACCATTATAGGTCTCTGTCGTACCTCATAGGACTTTCCATCTGTGCTGGAGTATTGTTGACTCTGTTCTTTTGCAGGTGGCTTTTTAGTTAATGAACATGTTACTCCACACTGCACTGTAGGGACTCCCATGCATAACGATTTACATCCTAACCAGCTGCCTGAATATTATAGAGAGAAGCTAGCACACACACACAAGGATTTCTTGGTTACATTTCCACATCACAAATACTCATCTGATGTTGTGTTACAAGTAATTTAATTTAACTACTTGAATATTGGAAATAGACACATATAGGTTTCATTGTCAAAATGTATTAGGAGCTGACAATCAATTGTTGAGAAATTACAGAAAACATCTTGGAAACAAATATAAAAATTACCCATTTAAAAGGTACAGTGTGTAACTAATTTGGCTTAATTTGAATACAAATCAAGTATTGCTTTCATAAATATGTATTTTATGAAAGTCTATTCTAATCGCATCAAAAATAAAAACATTCTCATTACTTAGTATTAGTTATTTATAAATACATATGTGGCGGCATACCTAATACAAGGCTGCCATTTTGCATCCCCATCTTGAAATGCGGTGGCCAAAAAGGGACAAAATTGTTAGCAATGCGCATTTTAGGGAACCCCCCGCCCCCCGGTGTTGTCGTTACCAGAGTCGCTATTACCTCGGGAGGAGAAAGAGGAAGTAAGCACGACTGTGGAGAACACAATCTCTTCTTTTTTCTACTGACATGGAGGACCATTTTTATCCTGTGAGGGAGGTCAAAATACCACAAAAAAGGAAAAGAAATCATAATAAGGAGAAAACAAGAGTCTATTTCTGGGCTGCATTTACAAGATGGAGACAACAAATGAAGGAGATGTGTGGCTAAAAACAGACACGGATAGGGTTGCCACCTTTTAGAAATCAAAATAAGGGACGCCTACCGCAACTTGTCCGGTCCATGATTACGACTTAGTGATACCCCTAAAATCTATATCATATTTAATCAATATGTTACCTTGATTAAATTTAATTAGCGACTATTAAGTATATTTTTTATTGCATATATTTCCACAATACAAGAGCAGGTGTTCATATTAAATTAAGTCAAAGGGAGCATAAAGTTGATCTATTATGGTAATTTAATCAGTTGTATTTTTCCTGCATATAGGTCCGAGCATCCTGCCCCCGCCAGCGGAGCATATGGTTGTGAACTGAAAGTTATTTTCAGTTCAACAAGGGGAGCTGTTGCGATTATTTGTATTAACTCTAGCCTTATGTTTACTGTAGTTAAACTATTCATACATTTATTATATTCTATAGGTTTATTGCATTATT
>JAVQJG010042324.1:0-24187 GCA_036024015.1 Craterocephalus amniculus | reverse complement strand
TAGTACTTTGTTTCTTCTTCATTTGATCACTTTCGTATTTATTTTACTTCCATTGATTTGAACTCTATAGATCTTTCAAATCTTAATTTATTCCTATATTTATTTATGTATTTTCTACGTTGATTCTACACAGGACTAAAGTACAGAACAGTACTTTGGTCCTGTGTAGTTGTTTGAAAAGCTGTCTAAATAAAGTTGGATTGGATTGGAGGTCCCCTCTTTGATATGTAGACAACGCCCAGAGATCCAGGTCCCCTCTTGGCAATTTCTTTAAAAATAATTAAAAGTCCCATTTTCAGTTATATTATGGTAATACAGCTTAAAAGTGAATTTTATATTGGGTTAATTTTGTTTCAAAATGACCAGAAACAAAAGTCCACTGTTACCAGGTTCCTCCGACAGTCCCCTTTTCCCTCTGTAGGGGTGTATGTGTGTGTGTGTGTGTGTGTGTGTGTGTGTTTGGGGAGTAGAAGCAATAAAGCTGCTGTTTAAGCATCTCTAGAGGTACTAATACAGCAAATAAAATGTATTCTCTTTGGAATTATCCATCTAGAAATTGCAATTAAGAATATTCTGTGAGACAGAGCACTGATGTAAAATGTAAAATACTCAATTATCTTCTTATCCTCCCTCCTACATCGTCTACCCTCAGACCTCTCTCCTTGCCAGTCACCGAGGATGCCCCAACCCACGTTAGACTCCAGCCTGCTACTCACGACAGCCTGCAGCCTCTGTCTCTTGGCTCTGCTTGTCCACGCAGCATTAAGGGTTGCGCAATAAGACTGTATGAGAGTCTGAGACATCATCTTGGTAGATCGCGTGCAGCATGGAGAGCATTTATGATGAATTCTCAAGAAGTTTCTGTCACTTATGCTCACATTGTGCATCATATGACCATTAGGAAGGAGAGCTGAAGTGCACCATATCATTAATATAAAAGTCATTAATATGGATCTGGGAGCAGAAATAATGAGAAACCCATAATTAGTAAAGCTGTGTACCAACATGTTTAATTAATTATTTAAATAAGGGAGGGAAACACTCTGTGCATCTACATTTACATATTTTGTGTTTGTGAAATGTTGATTGCAGCCCCTGGACAGATGTACGAGTGTGTGCTGGTCCATAAGACACAGCGCCCGCTCAGCAGTAACTGCTGACCTTGACCTTGTTTGTTGCTTTTTTAAGATTCTGTTTATGGGGAAGGGGGAGAAAAAAGTGAGAGAGAGAGAGTGAGGGGGAGAGAGAGAGATTGTTTTCATGTGGTTGAGTTTTTCTTCCAGTGGAATCTTACCAGGAGTGAGTTGACCACCTGACATCACACCTGGATACAAAAAGAAAAAAAAAAAGATCCTAAATTTCTCCCATGAGGGCAAGAGAGAGAGAGAGAGAAGAGAGAAGGACGGAGAGGAAGAGACTGAAAGGTAGGGTGCAAAGGGGAGCAACCCAAAAAGCAACGGTACCCTCCCTCCTACCTCCGTACAGCATGGCAGTTAATTTAAATTCTGCAAGGAGACAACCCATAAATCACCTCCATTCTGACTAATGGCTTCTGCACTAAGGGAAAACTATCGCCTCTCCACCTGGAGACTTTCTGCACTGCAAAAAATCTAGGCTACACTGGGTTTGTGTGTATGGTGTGTGTGTGTATATATAAATATAAATGGTATAAGGTATATGAGTGCTTCACTCAGACAGACAGATTTTGAAGGAGTCAGCAGCACGACTAACCTCTCTCCACATGAACAGCTTTCACTGGAGGCAGAAGTCCCCCCTGTGTGGGTCCATAATTAGCCCCCATAACTGCAACTGTCTGACGTCAGAAGTGTGTGACACAAAACTAACCTTGGACTGGATTTGGAAAAAAAGCACACAGAAGCACAGCTCACCCAGATTTGTAAGTCATGTGAGTCCAAGTTTATTTTATCACATCCTAAGTGGTAATACATCAGGGAACATGCTTGTTTATTTTCTGATTATAATAGCAAATATTTTCAAATATTTTCTTTTTGGCTCTGTGTGTGTGTGTGTGTAACCTTTTTTATTGTTGTTATTTTGTTTGTGTTTTTTTGTTTGCTTTTCCTTTTTTTGTTTTGTTTTACTGCGGAAAATGATTACAGCTATAGTGAAATATTAATAATTTTAAAAGAGTCATTGTTTGGTCTTTCACTGAAAATGCCCGAACCACCAATTTAATTTAGCTTGTTTCTTTGTTTTTTTTTAATTCCAATTTTAATCCAATTTAAACAAATCCATGATCGGTGCATATTAGTCTAATTTATAATAAAGGCGTTTAGAAAAGCTAGTTAATAGAAAGATATTTGCCTAGTTAAATAAACTGAAGGTTTGCATCCAAAAGTGAATTCTGTCAAAACTCATGTAACTCTGTTTGCAGGTTATTTGGCTAAAAAATGAACTATGAAGATTATTATCTGTGAATTTCCTTATGTGTTACATTTTCCTTCTTCCTTGCCAGTGCTCCGTGCATCTGGTAAGGCGAGAGACTTGTGCAAGTGTGTGGGGGTTCAGCGACATCCCTCTGTGATGTTGGGGGTGTCCTAACCAGGCTGCCACAGACAGTTGTGGACAGTGTGTGACTTCATGCCCTGGGCTTGTGGTCACTTGCTTGTTTTCTTCTTCCTGACAGCAACTGCCCTTTGCTCTGTGATGGGAGACTGTTTGCTTCTTTATTGCCCCCTTCTGACCTGTCACTATTCATTAGAGCATATAGTTATACGATATATTCAAAACATGCACCACAGCCTTTATGAATTAATTTGTTCCATGCCCGTGTTGCTGCGATGGACTGGGAACCTGTGCAGGGTGTGCCTGCCTATCCGATGACATTTGTGACAGACTTGTAGTCTCCTTCCCCTATGACTCTGGACAGAATGAAGTAGGTGTAAAAAACGAATGAATGATCTGTTTCTATCAGAATCCAGCTGATTCTTATTGACAGAAATGTATTTTCTCTCTGTTTCTTCTTCAGAGGTGAGTGCAACCTGTACAGATGTAAAAACAGCTTTTTGTTCAGTGAGGTCAAAAGAGGGAGCAAAATCAATATAAAAACACTCCAAACAGCATTTATAAATACATGTGCCATTTCATTTCATTTCAGATTAAACAGTTTCTGCTTTATAATTTGTTACAGTCTGTAGGCATGTAGTCTGTACATGTACACTCCAGATGAAATGGGGCTAAGGCTTGAGCAGCGACCTGGAGTAATGCGCTTCAGCCAGCTTCACCTCTCATTCCCTCCCGGTAACACAGATGACCTCCAGCTGTGATTGGGGCCTCTGAGCCCCCTTGTGGGTCATAAATGTGTTTTAAAACTCAGCAATGTGTTTTCCTTCCTACACCTCCCCTTCTTGGCCATTCACCTCCTGTTTCCCATTTCAACCCCCTCTTTTGGATTGCCTCAGATGGGCACTGTATCTTCCTGGAACGAGTTTTGGAGGGAGGTTTGAAGCCATTTGGCGTGACACAGGACACCAGGCTGTGGGAGAGTTCCAGTCCTCTGGACCACAAGAGACATGACTTCAGATTACAGCTGTGGTGAGGAGATATGAATGTCTCAAGCCTTGACTACCATACCTCACCACTCACTACTACTTCCCTACTGGAGCACAGCCTGGTACTCTCCAGCCTAAAAGAGTCGGGCTGTGGGACGGCGTAATGACTGTGCTGGATGAGGTGGCGTACCACAATGAGCCCTTTCACACTGCATGCTAGCCCCACTGACTAATGATGACTATGATCAATCAAACATGAAGATTCACTGCAAGAAATATCACCTGACATAAAAGCTGAGTCGCGGCTCCCCACCAGCCAAGCAGGTGTCCAGTTTTCTGTCCCAGTCAGAGAAACAGCAGGATGGGCGAGCCAAGCCGCGAGAAATCCAAGGTCATTTTTAATTCACTGACCCTAGACTGTTCCCATCATAAACCCTCCTTTTTATTGTATCTTGCTTTTTAACTCTTGTGATTATTCCCTCTCCTCTCTGAAGCCTCAGTCCTGTAATCCAACATCATTAGCCTCATGAATGGAGGGTTCTCTGTGTGAATCCATTTCCAAGGTTTCTCTTTGGCTCCCTCTCTGTAATCTCTCTAACCCTGTGGGATTAATCACCTATAGAGAACAGAAATCGATCCATTTAATCACTAAAAGATGTGACAAAAACGCTGTAACTCGGGGATATGGTGGGAAATTATTGGCCAATTGAAATTCATTGGACGGTGCGGGGCGAAAGACTTATAGAGAACAGTTCTGTGTAGCACCTTAATGAGGCAATCATTCCATTTATTCGCACACAATGTATGCATACATAGAAAGAATCCTTCTTATTTGTCCAGGAAATGAGCTCTAAAGAAATACACCAAACAAATTAATGATTACATATAAAACAACCCAGATGATGAGTTTGACCACGACAACCCCGCTGTGTGTGAAAAATAAACATGGCTACGGCATTGGAGTGAATCCCGTTTAATGCCACTCACGCTGTTTGTGCAGCTGCATGTTCAGCAGATGCATTTGAGAGATGAGGACGGGGTCCGCTGAGAACTGTGGTAACATTTAAGATTTGTTGATGCCTCCATGAGCCATAATGAGAAGGAATGAGGGTCGCCCGCTGATGTTAACCTACTAATAAAATCCGCCTCACTTTAAAGTGTGTTAGAAAACCACAATTACCCCCATGACATTTTTTTACTGCATGATTTATGAACTGAATATCGCATCCTCCCTCTAACCCTTATTCTGGCTGTAGAGTAATAAAGGGAAGTCAGGGGCAGTATTGATCAGCTAAAAAGTAGTGTCTGATATACCATATCCATGGAAGAATAGAGAAGAGAGAAGGGCTCCACTATTGATAAGCTTTTCTCTCACATGGGCCTCCAACATGCATCCCCTGGCTGTCTGGACACCCACCACGTGTGAACAAGCTTTCAGCTCACATCATCTTCTCAACATCCACTTATAATTGGCCATATGTGTCACTAGCACCCTGCTGCTGTTGCTGGAAGGTAGGAAAGGGAGATCACAGCTTTGACAAGGTGATTGCTGGATGGTGCTTGCTTTGACATGTCAGGTAGGTCGGCTGAACTCGCTGAGCCTTTGCGTGCCTTAAAATAGTGGAAAGCCTTTATGTATAGCAACAGACGGTCTGTTTTTAACCTTTGCTTGTTTGCATGGCATGGCAGATGAAAACCTTAGGTACTTGTCCTTCACATAGAGGCTAAATATAATGAGATATTTATAACACCCCAGGAGGACACCTCCAGTAGCTTTACGTGGATGGGAAATGTACAGTAGATTGTCAGGGGGCCAGCCCTGAATAAGCTGAAAACTTAATGCCCCAAAGCCACCCATTGCATGTGGCATTCAATGAGCATTCATTAACCTTTTCTGCAGCTGTAGCAGTTATCCGAATTAAATAAAGCACTTGAGTAAAGTCGTCAGGCAGCTAACAAAGTGAAAATAATCAAATTAGGAAACCCAGCTCGAAATAAGTCAAAACACAGACTAGTAGCATATATAGGAAAATGTGATTTTAATCCTTGGAAATGACTTTTCACTGAAAACTGGCTCCTAACATTTTAATAGTGGGAGAGAGAGCAAGAGGCGGGTGAGAAAAAGGTCAGAGTTTGGATAAGTATCCCTCTTCTCTTGTCTAAATGGCAAATGTCACACCAGCCAGCAGAGGGGCTGCAAAGAGGCTGCAGACAACAGGAGTGTGGTCAGTGAATGGGAGGGTAAAGTGAATATGAGAAAAAAGGGAGGGCAAGGAGGCTAAGGAAAAGCTGGTTTGGAGGGGGCAGACATGAAATGCGGCTGAGATGCCACTGGGCAGATGCTGAGAGGCGAGTGTGAAGTAGTGATAGTGATCGCGCCAAACTGAATTGCAGAGGAGCCAATGGAAGGCAGCTGGGGGTTTTACCACAGGGGAGCGAGGGGACAAAATGCATGCGAAGCAGTGACATGAATATACAGGAGGCTGAATGCTTATTTCCTGAGGAAGACAACTGTTTTTATTTATTTAAAAGGCACATACACAATTTCCATCCTTTAGCTTTAAGAAAATAGAATCAAACTCTGCTACAGTACATTTAAACTCATGCAAAAATGTACCCTGTGTAAAATATCAGAATATTGTTACCCTTCAGTAAAGAATTTAAAGCAGGTAGAGTTGGTGAATGTTGCAGATGGTGACAGTAGAAGAGCTTGATAAGCTTGACAACCCTTTTCCTGATATTCACCATCTAAATCCTTTCAGCAGTCGACTCAAGAAAGTGAAAAATTAAAAAATGAGAAAATAGGGAATGTCTTTAAAACAAAAACTAAGTCCTACAAGTATGAATAAGTAGAATGGGAGCAGGACTCAAACCGCCAACCTTCAGGTTATTGGACAGCCTGTTCTATCACCTGAAACTAAGAGACAAGGAACTGAGCTCAATAAGAACTATATGTGCATCCAACATTTAATTTAGGTTACTGCTTTTTGAAAAAACGCTCCACACTTCTGCTGTTCCAGCAGGTCCCTTTCACTGTAGCATTGACACTGAGCATGGTGATCTTAATGGGATCTTAAAATCATGCCATAAGCACAAACTGATCAAATGTTTTGTAAAACACTGTCAACGTTTTTATGGTCCTGAGTCAACGGACACACTGTTCCTTTCCTGCTGCACCAAGATAGGAACAGGGTCTATCTGAAAAAGTCAAGAGAAGGAAACTTTACAAAAGACCTCATGAAAAAGAAAAGTTTTAAATTTGCAAAGCAACATGATAAACCAGTCAGCTGTCTTTGTATCCTTGGGCAAGAAACTTTACTCTCCTTGCATCCAGTGCTGGCATCACTGGTGTATTAAATTATAAGTCGCCTTGGATAAAAGTGTCTGCTATGACTTTATAGTAGTACTACAATATAAACCAATAAATTTAGAAACAATTGTCATTCACAGATTAATTTTAAACTGAGCGATGTGGATCTGAAGCGAGAGGAGCAGTATTTTATATCATGCATAGCAGCATACTGAAAGAACTTATTTCATTGAAAGACTTTAAATCCAGAATCAGAGCACTTGACACGGAGTCCTTAACCTGTAACTGTTTTATATAATTTATACCTCATCTTCATTGTTAATTTCTTTTTGCTGCCTCTTCACCAGGACTCCATTGGAAAATAGGTTTTGTAGTCTCAAAGGGACTTTCCTGGTTAAATAAAGGTCTAATAAAATAATGTGGCAGGACGACAGGAGGGCCCAGGCAGGGATAGATCCCACAACCTCCCGGGTGAAAGCCATGCAGCTGAGCAGTCAGCCAAAAGGATATCCCTGTGGCCAGGTACCCAGGGCACATGATCACTTGGAGGCATGGTGACAGGACCCTCACACTATCACAATAAGGGAACTAAAATGTTCTGTAATGCATGATTTATATCCAAATTATTTCTGAGGATTGTGTGGTAGGCGGCAGCACAATCTGCAATAAATAGCCTATTGGCACTTCCAAGCACAGTCCAGAAAGTAAACTGAGAAACTGAAATTTGAAATGTCGTGTCCTGATTAAGGACACAACATTTATTAAAACATCCTGATTAAGAAAGTGGAATACTGTGTATATTGTCAATGAAATACATTTAAATATATAATTATGAAATAATTTATAAATAAATATAATTGAAAAATATAATTTTTATGTTCTTATTTTAATTTGCAATGTTTTAATTGCCAATTTAATAATCTGTGCTAAGTATAAAGTTAAATCTATCAGAGATTTCTGACTACAAGAACAGCTTAATCCTACCAGAAATCATATCTTCGGAGCATTTTGTATTATTGCACGTACTTTATGTACAGCACTTATGTACGGACTTTTATATGTGAAAAGTTTAGCATCAGAATTCATGAATGGAAATACAGTCCCTGGCTGTACAGCAGATATAGTTAACATGCTAGGAATCTCATTGCAAAAACATAAGAATATTTAGATGTTTGGCATGTACAGTAAGTGCTGGAGGTTGTAGCATTTAACCCTGAGGATGGATAATGGGTAATCCAATCTTTTCATAGATGTGAGTGCTGGAGAAAAGTAGAGGTTCTTACCATAGACTGTAAAATGTGTGGGAAAAGTCGACTAGTGCAATGGTTGTGTATAAGAATGGGTCTGAAACCAGCAATCTCTTCTACAAAGATGCTCAGTGTCCTTGGATTAGTGAAAAAGTTGACACTTATCATCATCATCAGGAGAACGACATGAAACAGCAGCATGCTGATGAATCAAAACTCAAGCTGTACCTGTGTTGGAAACAATGTAAGATAAACACAATAATTATTCTGCAGCTGAATATGTGTTGTGAAACTGCAACATCCTGTGGTGTTGACTACTCTACGTGTCTTCTTTTCTGTTGCTGTATCAGCTTGGCAAGAGAAAAAGAACTCCTGGATTTCAGACAGCAATGCATTAAAAACATCCCATTTGTGGTCAAAATGTCCGTTGTTACTGTACACAGATCTTTTGCCAGTTAAATTAATATAAAAATGTCCAAAACAGGACCATTTTATTATGGTCTGAAGCTCGTTTGAAGCGAACAGAGGTGAAGTGGAGTCTGATGAATGAAAATTTTAAACTTTTTTTCAATTGATTCACCCTGCTTCATAGGAAAGAATGCATTGCAAGGGCTATCCAGTTTGTTATTTTTAAACAGCTCAAAAGGAAGCTTTTGTTAACAGCCCTTAATAGACCACGAAATGGCTGAACTCACCAAATAATAATTTGGAATCTTACATAAACATGGCCATAAACCACAAAATGAAGTTTTGTATAATCTTTAAGAGAATAATGGATACAAATGAAGCATTTTTTTTCCTTGCTCATGAAGAATTTCTGCTAATCTCCTGCTACAATTTTACATACAAATTCCTTTATTTTCAAAAGACTGGGAGTAGAAAGAGAAGGGGAATGAATGGTGAAATAGAGGG
Organism: Craterocephalus amniculus; assembly: GCA_036024015.1. NCBI lineage: Eukaryota > Metazoa > Chordata > Actinopteri > Atheriniformes > Atherinidae > Craterocephalus > Craterocephalus amniculus. The sequence goes on along the minus strand of JAVQJG010042324.1, from coordinate 15,206 downwards.
GGAGAGGGTTGGCTTGATGGACTGACACTATATTTCTGCCATCACTGGGCTGTAATCATAGCGCACACACAAAATACTTTTACCATGAAAAGATAGGGGTTTGGGCGGGATCCGCAAACATCTCAGCATCTGACACATACACTAAAAACATGTCCTTTAGCAGATGTTGTGATGCCAGACTTGTTCTCAAGCATCCTGTCCCTCAGCCTCTAATCTAATGCATTAACCACGTTAATGAGACAGTTCACTGAAGGAAATTAAGATTGTATCTTCACCTTTTGACACAATGTGTCAACAGCACAGAGTGTGATGAGCGAGTGTGCACAGTGTCTAATTGTGGAATGTAAGCAGACGTCACATCTATTCGAAGAACTAATCACATACTTGCGTGACAGTGTAGCTTTAGGTTTCACTTTGTGCTATTTTCCATCTCCCCCTTTCTTTTCCCCATTTATTTGTATTCCTAAGATGGAAACCTTGAATGTTAAAAACCTTCAGGGTAAAAGTTATTGTTTTAGTAACAAATCAGAATCAACTCACTTGTTTGTTTGTTTTTATACCTTTAGACACAAATGGAACAAAAAACCTTGACCACTCTCCAGTTTTCTTTACATTCTTAATCTAAAAGTTTTTTTTCAAATAAGGTTAAGTATGTTCAACATATCAACACACTGAGAAAGTTGTATTGTGCACTGGTCTTACCATATGTCAGCTATTGTTTGATCATGTGGGGCAACACTTATAAAAGTACCATCACCCTTGTTTTTGTTGCAGAAAAGAGCCCTTATAATAGTTCATACTAAAAGACTTTGTATTTTGTGTGGTTTATTGAGAACTATGGATTTGATCTGCAGACTTGTTTAAAGTGAAGAATTAAATATTTCCCTGAACATTTACAGAACTTGTTTGAACTAGAAGATGGGAATAGCAGACGCCTGCTGACTTTCAAATCCCAGATTACTCGGTTAACTCTGAAAACAATGCATTTCCACTGCAGGTGTTGAATTATGGAATTAGCTAAATGATAACTTGAAGAATTATAAAAGTATTCTTCTGTTTAAGAAAATGCTTAAAAAAGAGAAAAGGAAAGGTCTTACATATTGGATGATGAATGGATATTATTTCATTTTCTTTCTTTTCATGATTGTGTAACTTTGCTACCTAATGGAAAGGTATGTATAGAATGGGGCAGGTGTTATACTGTAAGTATATCTTCTCCCTGTTCCTTTTCATTTGTGGACTATAAGGAATGAACCAAAAAATATCTTAAATGCTTTTATATAAATCATGAATAGAATAAAATTAATCAAATCAAATTTACAGGTGTTGGTGAGATCATTATTTGACTATACCAACTACATTAAACCTGTACTAAAAGCGCTCAGTTGGAATGTTTTATCTTCTATTTGTGAGCAAATGATTCAGTGTCTACTGTGCCAGATTCACCTTGTAACCCTTTAAGGCCATAATAATATGGAGAATATTGTGTTTGTGTGTGAGAACTAGTATTTTCTTTACAATTTTTCCAAAGGCAAGAACTGGTGTCTTGTTCTGAACATTTGCCCATTTTCATCCCCTCTAGTTTCTCTGGTGGAAAACAGCACCTGTGGGTCCCGCATCACAGACGTGCAACCAGGCCAAGACTTCAGGGAGCTGGACCGAAGTGGCTTCACCCTCTGAAGGAATGGCAGAGGAGGGCACTGGCACTGGATCTGGCCTCATGACTTAGTGAGGACCAGGGGCCGTCTGGGGGCCATCCGCCATCTGGTGTCTGTCAATGCATAAGCTTGATTATTAACATGGAGCATTTGCAATGTATGCATTCCTCTCTTTATGTTTCCTTGCATCAATGACATGGAAACCAAAAGATTGACAACTGTCGCCAACCCGCCTTCGAAACCCAGCAGCCCTCCTCCCTCCCCCGCTTCTCGCTTTTCGTCTCTCTTTATATATCTCAGTCTGGTCTGAAGATAGACGAGAATCTGCTGTGGGATTATGTACTGTGAGCTGCTAATAATGTTGAAGAGCCTCCTGGGCTCCCGCTCCCGAAGCAACGGTGCAATAAAGCCAGGAGCTGGGAAATACATGGCTATTTAATGGAAACCGAAGCTCCTGAGCTACTGTGCTATATTTACAGGTCGCTTCTCTCCCTCACTTTTTTTTTTTTTTTTTTGCATCTTGAACTTGTCTGCCTTGTCTGCCCACCCCATCAGCCACCTTGGAAGAGACCTGGCATCTGCTGTTCCTTGTGACTCTCCTGCAGCCTCCCACGCCACTGCCACAAACACACACTCCACTTGTACAGGCAGTAATGTAAGAGGTAGTGTGACGAGAGTCATTCTAATTGCTGCAAACGCAACACTGGATTATGAAGCATAAACAGGTGACAAAGGCAGAAAAGGCTGGGTATCTCCACATAATATAGGGGAAAGTGCAGATTAGGATGCTCTCATCACAGTGTTTGTTGTACTGGGTCTGCTGCCCAGTTTCCCCAACTATTCAAATCTTGCCATTTAGTTTGTACCATCTGTCTCACACCGTAGTCAGAACGGGTATGACACAACAGGGCCACTGTTTTGTTGTCTTGTTCTATTTATTCCTCGATAATGAGAAATCAGCAGAGGGACTGGCATGGTACTCGCTGTCACACATATACACCCATGAAAGTCTTCCTGAACCATATGGCTTGTCTACAGGGGGCTACTTGACTCTTCTGACTCTGTGGCACCAGAAGCACTGATCTTGATCTGTCTTCTTCAAAGGCGCCACGCTATCATGCATCGCATTTGAAAGAGAATAACTTTTCTGCAGCATCTCCATTGCATACTCTGCCATCTCCCTGCGTGTGTTGTACGGTAACTGACGGGTGTCTGGAATATCAGAAAGCGGCAGTGAATCCAGTTAGACCAAATATTGAGGGGTGAGAGTAGCTGTGAGGACACGCTTGGGAAATAAACTGGGAATTAAGCTGTCATAATTGTCCTTCGTCTTTGTGGGACACTTTGTCCACATCCAGTAATCCCGGCTTTTGCCTCGTGCACGTTCAATGTGTCAGTTCTTCACAAGATAAGACAGCGCCATGTGACTAATTACACACTCTGGAGATGTTTGAACGGCCACAGATTGAGGGTGGCATGCATGCAATGTGTAATTCGGCATCTCGGCATGATGACTTTTAAATCTAGAGCCCGCCTGACTCTGCAGCAGCAGGCTCTGGCGCAGGCAAGACTCACTTGTAATCCCCAGTGTCACAAACAATGAGACACACTCTCTCCCACTGTGTCGTACAGTGGTCTGAATGAAGAAATTAATTCACACTTTTAGAAAACTCAAACAAATGTTGATGACAACTTAGCAGCAGAGAAATCCGCCGATGCATCTGTCTGACTGACAATGCCCACTTAAGCCTTTTTGTTCACGATTACATTTTGTCAATGACACTGAAAGGTGACAGAGGTTAGTGATGGAGAGCGACATCATTACACAAACCTTTTGTCATGCTTGCCGCATCCATTCTCTGCTCTTCTTCCAGTCACCATCTCTATGCCATGCCTTGCAAAAAGCTGGGGTACAAACTAACCAGTGATGCATCCTTATTTTCATTTTTCTCTGTATTCATCTACGCCAGACTCTCAACAATCTTGTGTTTGTTTTATTTTCAGAGACATGTTAGTTTAGATTTCGCTTTAAGTGTTTCTGCAAAGCTAAGTAGTCTGAAGCCTTTAATTAACTTTGGTATTAAGCTCGAAAGGTTGCACATTCCTGTAAGTCTTTACAGGTTGTGAACATGAAATAACATTAAGAAGTCAGTAATTACAAAGTGAAATCTGCACAAAATCAGCCACAGGTGACTTTAAACTGCAACAGATAATTTGAGCCTGATCCAGATTTAATCAGTGGCCGTCATAAAGAAACTTTGTTAAGAGTATTCAAAAGTAAATTTGGGAAACAAATTACTTCTATTATGTAAAAAATTGACAAAATAATCTAAACAAAACATCTGAAACACATATTAACAGGAAATATTACCATTAACCAAAAGCAAATATCAAATACAAACAAGTGTAAATATTATTATCATTCTCTTTTTTGTGAATCATTTTCTAAGTGTGTAATGTTAGTTTCTGTGTTCATCTTAATAGTACAGTACTGGCTTTTAAATAAAACGCACAACTGTTGTGGATAGTCTTTACCCATGAAATATTGTTAGTATCGCTGACCCGATGACTGTACTTTATTTCATTTATTTATTAAGGCTGATTTAAAGATTAAGCCAACACAGTCTTTATCACATTCTATCAAGGTTTATCGTATCGTATTTATCAGGCAATGTGCAGAGCTCATTTGTCTCTGACTATTCAGCCCTGAGAGAGGAAGATGGCTGTTTTTAGGCCAACAGATATTATTTTCAATCCTTCACATCTGGAAGAGTCCAAATCCCAGCAGGGATCCACCGTGGGCAGAGCCATGCTGGGCGGCATGCCCCAGCAGGACCTATACCATCACAAGGGAAGGCTGAGGCCCCACGGAGCCGACATGTGGAGAGAAGGTCACAGGCCGTGCTGAACCAGCCGAACACCAACAGCCTTATCCTCCATGTCTGAGACCACAACTTGTAGAGCTGCCCCTGGTTCACATTCTGGACGTTTCCTGGTCACTCCATGCCCGTCAGGTTATATTAATGTCATCCTGCTACTGTGACCTGATATTCACCCTGATAAATATGTATAGGAACGTTGCAGCCATGTGAAATCAGTTAGAGTTATACACATAGTTGCATGTTTATAGCAGGTCGTGGTTCCTACCATTAAGCATACATGTTCATTTTAATATTAAAACTATTAGAAATAACAAAAATGTTGTATTCCTGGCTGAAATTTTGTATACAATGGATTTATTAATACAGTTATATAGCAGCGTTAACTTAAAGTTACATTTTTTCATGAACACAGTTTTTTAAAAACTTATTTGTGTGATACACTTACAGTATGAACTCTGCATCTACCTCTTATACTCCATTAACAAGGAACTGACAAAAATCCAAATGAGTCAATAGGGTCATGGTCATAGGAAAAAGACACTATATATGTATATACAGTGCAGTGAGGGTCCTCTCTTCTTTTGATACAAATGTGTGATTTGTGCCTATTTCCCGCTTCCCTTCCAGAAAAACCCTCTAGGATTGTGTAATAATTACTGCTCATAATTTTTTCCCAAAACTCGGATGGATTAAGGCGAGCGGTACTGGCATTCAGGAAAATTTTTAGGCAATATTCTAGCTGTAATGACAGACCTGCTGACATCTTATGAGTGCATATAGATTAAAAGGCCAGATGAAAGGCAAGAGTTTCCCTTGAGATAATTTTGGACTCATATAAAGTACACTAAGCATGACTATGAGTCTTTTTTTTTTTTAGTTTTCCATTTTTGTTTTTTGTCTACCATGCTTTGTGACATCTGTGTGAGGGATGCTGGAGAACAGGCAGGGTTTTGTTAGTGAAATGAGCCTTCTTCAATTTATTCATTGTTATTGTTAATTTAATTTTTGCAAAGTGTTTAGCTGCTTAGTTGCAAACTGTCCTTTGGGATTTTTGCATGTTATCTACAAATTTCAAGTCAAGGCACAATAAAATGTGCTACTGTCAGGGTATGAAAAGGCCAAATATGAAACAGAGATGCAAGAATGGGGCAATTACGTCTTTGTCATCATCAACAGATGCAAAAGAATAGTGTTTCATTATGACCAGAGAAACCTAATATCTGTTTCATTTTCATTTCCAACCACAGGCTTACAGTGATACAGAGATGTACCGGACATGACTGAGAGCAACATTCTGTTTATGTGTTTCCTCCAACCAAATGTGACCTGATGAAATGATCTTGTTGGTTTTGCTCTGTTTTATTTTTTTGTTTGTTGTTTTTTTCCATTGTATTACATTTCAGGTGTTTTAATTCTCTAAAATGATTAGAACCTACAGCTAGCAAAAACTCAACAATGAAGAAAATTTGAATTTTAATACAAACAATAAAATAAACATTGCAGCACTAATTGTGGAGATTCTGTGAGATGTGTTTAATGACTCAGACAACTCTTCAGTGATATTCCAATTTATTGAGATGCGCCTTTACTGTATTTTCATGCTGTGTCAGCTGCAGCATCTTCAATGAATACGAACACCAGGTTGTCAGGTTCCAACTGATGCCGAGCCAAAGTGACGCTAGAACAAAACTGTAGTTAAGCTTTTCCCATTTTCAGTCAAGAGCCATTAGGCTTTGTTAGTACTGTATTAGGTTTTTATTTCTCTTTTGTGTGTTTTTTGTTTGTTTTCTCTTTTATAATTGTCAAAAGCGCTTTAGTTACTGTAGCAATTGCAAACAAATCTTATGTAATATCCTTATACATTTATAATATTTATTAAGACTTTAAAAATTCAGAGCAAGAGTGGTTATAATTAATAAACAATCAATAAACTGATCGTTGGGAATTTTATCAATGACATTATTTTTTCAATTGATGTAACTAATGCATCTTCAGACTGGTCAGGGTCTGAAGTTGAATTTGCTGAAGTTGTATGTGAGCATATACTTTCCAGTATAACCATTAAATGAATACGGTCTAACTGCCACAGGAGTCAATTATCCTGTAATAAAGATATATATGAGGAAACATGCTGTCTTTTCTACTTTTGCTGTATTTTAATATAGCCTATAAACGCTCAATATTTATAGAAAAAATTATTAATAATTAATCAAAAATTGATCATTAAATATCCTGCTGATCAGTAAAGACCATTTTAATCCAATTTTCATCCCTATTTCAGAACCATGAAAAAGCAAAGAACAAAAAGAACATTTGATTTAAAAGAGGCACTACAAATCTTTTTCCCGTTTTCTCAAACGCACCCAACAACAGTTAATCCAGCATCCATCTGGCAACCTACCTGCAACTCTATCCATTCAGTGAAATACTCTTGCTCTGTTTCTGGCTCTCTTTTGTTTCCTCTCTTTCCCCACTGATATCTTCTAATGTTTAGGGTGTCACAAGTGCACAACTCAAAACTCAGCAGCAGCTTCCCCGCTGAAAAAGCTGTATAGCCAATAATAGATGTCACTGTGCCATCCAGTCCAGAAAGTGGAGTTTTAAGGTCGAAAAGTTGCAGAGTGCGTCATAAAGGGTCTTAGTATGAGTATTCTGCAGCTATTTGTGAGTTGTTTATTTGAAATACCTCTCTTCTTATTTTTCTTTTATTTCATCACAGACACACAGATACACAAGAGTTTATCTTTTGTTGTGTTTTTTTATGGAATTTTTAACTGTTGTGCTGATGATTTAGCTGGAACATCTTCAAGACCATCCCATGCTTGGAAGTTCTCCAATTGCCATGTACCGATGCTCATGCAAAAGATGCACTGCCTGGGCTTCAGATCCCCAAAATAACTCATCCCTTTTTCTTACACTACACTGTTCAATTTGAACTTTATCATGTAATATGCATTTCCATTAAGTGTGATTGCTTTGTAAGCTTGGGAATAACATATGCATATGATGAGTATTTCAATGTGTTTAGTTCAGCACCAAGCTAAGCAGGTGCTGTGAAAACATCAAAGGTGGCGTGGGTATGCGCAACCCACACACACCTCTCAATTTCTCCCAAGATTTGTCTTGCTGGCATTGCTCCAAATTGACCAGTTGCCAGGTTTGTATTTGTTTTTAATATTAAAAAAAGGTTAAACATTAAGGTCAGTTGTGTTCTTCTTTATGAAATGCAAATGTGCAAAAGCTTCTCTCATTCTGGGGTGCGGGTGTATAATAAAGTGTCAGGAGCCTGCAGCCTGACAGGGAGGAGATGAATATCCACTCAAACATAAACCATGCTGATGTGTGAATGTTATACATCCAATCAACCGTCCCCCCTTTTTTCATGAGCCATTTGAGACAGGTGCTGTTGTGCGCTGTGTCATGGGACTGAGTGGCATTTTAAACTGAACTCGCCTTTCTTACCTGCACCTGCATTGTGTCTCCAGAGCATCCGCTTTCCCATTTAGCGCCTGACAATATCCAAGCTTTCTATTCATTTTCCTTCTTTCAGGCAGGAGGAAATGAATCACAAGGCTGTCAAGGAGAGGCACAGGAGCAATAACAGGAGTGTGTGAGAAAAGAAACTTTGATATGTGAGGTTTACTCACTCTTTATTCCTCACAGACCCTTGGGGTATATTGTGGGACATCACACTGCAAGACTCTTGCTGCTAAAGCTAACAGACCTGCAAGTGTAATTTCATCTGCCCATCGTTTCCCTCCTTGGCCCTTCTTGGCCCTGCACTTTCACTCTCACTTTCTGTTTGTATCATTCTCTTCTTCTTCCTCACACTGGCAGCCATACATTCTGTCGTGTTTCACTTTCATTTACATCACAAAAATCATACTGCAGATCCTCCACTGCAGTTTTACAATACTAAGAAAAAATGCATGTGTCAGTTTTTAAGCTAAAACCAGTAGAATCTGTTTATACATCAGTACAGAGTAACAGCACAGGAAAATACTGACAAATTGAAATTGAGTAAAAGTATCTTTGCGTAAATTCTACTTCTGTAAGAAGTACTGAAATTCACTAGCTCTGCACGGCAGGGCAGACGTACACATTTTGTATTGCATGATTAAGTTATTGCCTTGTTTGGGTTTGAACACGAAACGCTGGCTGAGATATGGTCGAGGATTTTCTTCACTTTCCAGTTTCTGTCTGTACAGGAATTCAGTGTCTCTGTTTGACAATCCTCAGCCTCCTCCATCTCAATCTCCTGATCAGCATCAGTGAGAATTCCACCAAATTCACAATAGTCTGCTCAAGTAAAAGTGAAATTACTGTACCCATCTAAAAATCTAGTTGAGTAGTAAAAGTAAAAATTACTCATTTTAAAAACTATTAAGAAAATTACAAGTACCTTCATTACATGTAATTCTTTACTTTTTACCGCTCAGCACGGCAACGGAGAAAGTTAAAAATGCTGGAAATGGACAGTGAATTAGAGTGAATGGAAATGTAAACTTTAACCTTCTGGGTGGTACTATAAGAGTAAAAATGACTAATTATAAAACATAACATTATTTTCATACATGAAAATAATATAATATATTGTGTGCTGAAACCATATTACAGAACAAAGATGTCCAGAAATTTGAAGTTTTCAATGTTTCTGAATATTAAAGAGGGTATGAACAAAGAGGTTTAAGGCATTAGGAATGGTAAAGTATTGCTTATAAACCTATGAAAGAAGATATGGAGTTAAATAGTCAAAGATTAATACAAAGAGCATTTCACACAAATGAGAAAATCTGCGTGAGTATTTATTCCTTTTAGTAATACCAAATTTTATGTATTATATGTTACTGAAAAAAAACTGATTAGTCACCTTTACAATGATGCATAAGGATAATTAAAGTCAAAAGTCAAATTTTATTTATTTTTTTGTTGTTCTTTCTCCTGATAATGGAAATTCTTCGAGTATGTTTGCTTTGTGATATTTTGAGCATAACAAAGCTCAGAATTGCACATGAAAAGAACATACCAATGCAGCAATAACAGACTAAATGTAGTTTGACAGAAAACACCCAAGTTTTTACACACAACCTGGGAACCGCATTGTACTTTGTTCTTGTTCTCTCATCACATGTTGGTTTGAGTCTTATTACGAAGCCTGGTGCTTCACTTTCTCAACCTCTCACCTCTGTGATGAAAGTGATATTTTAAGGTCTGCCATCTGCACATGTGCCAAAACAGCTCAGGAGTTCTACTGGCAGCCTATGGATCAATCTGACATTATTCCCCTGGTCCCTCCCTGGCTGGCAGGATGGCCTGTCATGTACATTCACACACACCCACACACACACACACACACACACACACAGAACAACACTTAACGATTTTTTTGAAGTGAACAAAACAATTAAGTAAAGCCTGCAGCATCAAAGTCTTTCAGTTAAAGCTCGGAGGCCTGCAGGGAGGTGTAGTGGAGACTGAAGACACTCAAAGAAATAACAGAATAAGTGAGTAAAAAGGCACTGCGTGTTTATTCTTTAGCCTCAAGCGCTGGTATAGAGGTTACCTTGGAGAGATCGCCTGATGTTCTTTGAACACCCTTGTTCTCTAACATAACCACCAGCTGTGCATAGAAGCTAAAGAGCAGGGCAACTTTTCAATATCAATTTTCAGTCTTAGTGATATGTCACCTAATTTATCTGTTTCTCACAAAGAGCTTTAAGGGAGAGCCTTAAGGGTCCTTTTTTGCTTTTGTTTCCTGGGAAGAAGCTCCTTGTTAGATCTTTAAGAGGTTTCTAGGTAAAAGTACAGTATATGTTATCTGGGAGATCAGGTGTAATGTAATAAGGTATTTTTGAAAAACAAATACACAATTTTTACACAATTCATCAGATCACTGATTTTCCTTAAGAAGTTCTAACATGTACTTCAAAGTTTACCTTTAAAAATATTTTAATGGGGCATAAAAGCACAACTTAAAATGCGGTATTTCATTGTTGCTGTGCTACATTTAAGGCAGCTTGTTGCAGTAAGTCAGGGAATATTTTGTCTTTCTTTCCATCTTCTTTCAATGCTCTACTTACCTTTTTTTCTTAGATGACATTAATTTTAGAACACTTTTCTCCAATGGTTTAGACACTATGCTGTTGGAATAATTTCTGCTGTGCACTCTTGGCATCTTTTAATATCAATTTTATTGAGTTGCCATGCCAATGGGTAGGTCATTTGCATGGGGAGCAGTTTATTGAGCCTTACAAAGCCCAAGTAACACCCAGAATAAAATCCCAATTCCTGACTTTTTAATCATTTCCTCCCTTGGTCAACATTGGACAGGTGAGCAGGCAGATAGAAGCAGTACTTTTTCACAATGGTTAGTGTTATTCTGGAAATTTGACAGAGAAAATAAGTCTTCACTCCTCTACTTTATAAAGTACACTCTGCTTATACCAATGAATGAATTTATTTATATTCAGAACAAGTTTCACTAGAAAACACTAGCAAATATGTATCTGTCATAACAAGAAATCATCTCAATTCAGCATGATCATTAGTTGGAGATGATTTGAGCTTTGTGACATGGTGAATTCTCCTGCTGGGAGGAGCCATCAGAAGATGCACACTGTGGACATAAATAGATGGACATTTTCACCATCAATATCCAGCTTGTGGCATTTAAATGCTGCTCAATTGGTTCTAGGGGCCAAAAGTTTGCCAAGAAAATCTCCCCTCCCTACACCGCCGGCAGCCTGCACTGTCAATACAGTTCCACTTTCTGGATATTTTCCGCTTTTCCACAGCATTCCCTGTAAACTCTATTGATGGTTGTGTGTGAAAATCCCAGTAGATTTATAGTCCCAGATATACTCAGACTGGCCTGTCTGTTACCAAAATTCAAGCCACATTCAATGTCGGTGAAACTCCCCTTTTTCTTCTTTATCCTGATGCTCAGTTTGAACTTCAACAAGTCATCTTGGCCACGTCTACACAGTTAAGTGCACTGAGTTACTGCCATGTGATTGGCTGATTTGATTCGTATGTTAACTAATGACTGAACAGGTTTAGCATATTGAAGTGGCAGGTGAGAGTATGCACACTGTTGGATATGTGTCTCCAAACTGTCCGCTGAGAAATCTTGCATGGCGACACTGCGTGTGATTTCATGGCTTTGACTGTGGTGGACCTACAAACACCCCAAATGCTTTAATCTCCCTCTCTGCTACACTTCCAAAAGTGTGTGTAATGAATGTTATTATCATCTTTTTTTGTTTGCTATTATGATACAATATGAAATTATTTTGTCTTAAAACATTTTAATTATCATTTTAATATCATTAGGATTAAAAAGATCTAAAGGATCACTGCATGACGCATTTAACAGATTTAAAAGTTGAGATTCTGTCTTACAAATAACATTTCATTGCAAAAAAAAAATTTAATGTAGTATGAACCTTTTCAAATGTGTGACAGTGCTTTATAATTTAACGAAATACTGAATGAAACCTGCACAAACTGGCTTGAAGCCGATGCAGATGACTGTCAAACATTGATTTAAGTTGATAAAGAAACAACTTCATCTTGCTCATCTTGAAAAGAAATTACACAAGCATGATTACACCATTTCAGTACCTCCATCTATGCTGGCTGAAATTCGTCAAAAACACACATCCAGTTCAAACCACATGTCAACCAATTAATATTTATTATATTTTTTTCTGTGCCAGCCATCTGTCTACTTGTGAAGTTGACACCGGGATGTGCCTGGCAGTCGCGGTTTATGGATGACTAAGGAGGTGATAACGCTATCAGGCAGATTAAACTCGCTGGAATCATCTCTTAGTTTTCAAAGTTGGACTACTTTTATTTATATTCTGTTAGGAAGTTTCTGATTGCCATTGCATTTGAATCTTAGGTTTTTCAAAATACCTGGCTTACAGTGCTGGAAATAAAGATGTGAGATGTGGCTGTGCTCATGCTGCTCAGGCCCTCATGTGTTAAATTAATTTTTTTTGTAAAGAATTTCCAATACAGTATTAGAAGCAGAATGAGTTGTTTGGCATTGGCATAAAAGATTTGAAGTTTTAAGTGAGCACTTAGGCTACTCCTCTCCACTGCCCATCCCACTGATACATTTTAAATACAAATATGGCTCAATTTAAAAGGGAAAAAAAATTCCAATAATATATGACTTATTGTCAGTAAGCATTGTTACTAAAAAAGGAATAACTAAACACAAATGTCCTTATTTTCTGAGCAAAGTTTTTGGTCTGCACACTCAAATAATGTGAGCACTTCCCTGTTTTAATTGTTTCGAGTCAAAATATTTGTTTTGTTGATGAAAGGAAATAGAAAACTCACACACCTGCTGCTTGCCAAACCAATACATTTCACAAAAGAAAAACACTGGCAGATAGACCAAAAGCCACACAACACAAATGCACATATTTTCACACAACAGAAAGAAGACAGCCAGTCAGAAAATGCATAAAAAATGCAAAAGACACCAATGTCTCATATTTCTGACATCTGGAAAACATTATTCACATAGCCACCACAATAAAACAGCAATAAAGGCAGGTTCCAGCTGGCTGAAAAACCAGAATATTAAAATATCCTATTTGAGCTCAGAACTGATGGAAATCCATTGATTATTTTTCCTGGATAACACATTTCACACACGTCTGATCATTTATCACACAAGCAAAAGCAAATTCACATCGTAAGCCATATGTGTCAAACCTATTTTGCTCTAAATTGGCAGTTTTCCTATTAATCTGCAATTATATGACGAAGGTTTATTTTCTCATTAAAATAAAAACTGTTATTCTCCATCCAAACTGATTTTTTATTGTTACTTTCAGAAAGAAAGTGGGTCAGTGTATTTGGAGTCCGGTCAGAGCTGGAAAGCCATGTGATTATTACTGAACGAGAACCCTGGCGGATCAATCGTCCTGATTAACCATGTTGGGTTTTGACTGATTACTGGCCTCTTTTGATTTGTCCATTAATCAAAAATACAGAAACTGGCCCACCAGCACGCATTCTGTGATGTATATACCAAAAAAAAGATCATTATATTTTCTGCCTAATTGCAAATCAAAAAAAATAAAAAATTCATTCTCTGGCTTTGTGTGACAAGTTAGAGGCCAAAATGAAAATAATTTTCACTGCGATGCTGTTTCAGAGGAATATAAGCCCTGCTGATCTCTGTGTATGCAGCATGTTTGCAGTACTTGTGACATTTTGAGAAGCAAGTCCAAGTAAGAAGAGCTGGATTGAATGGCAGCATCAGTGATTCACGTTGAAGCCACGTTTACAATAAAACAAGCCTGCAGGCATCCTTAATATCACTCTCTGCTAACATATCCAGGTAATATACAGTAGCCCAGCAGGCCCATTGAATTGTGAATATAGATATACTGAGAAACAGAACCTCTCTCTGAGCTTATTAAGTTTCATTGTAGTGATTTTTTTTGCACAGAACCGCAGAAAATGTTTCACTCAACTTCCTGCAACTTGGATCAGTTTTGGCTCTGATTAAAAGCTCCTTGGAGCTTTCGTTGAGGCACTCTCAGCGGGAAGAGTTCATGGTCTCAGTATTGATGCCACCTTTTATCTATACAGTTTATTTTACTGGTCATTAGCAAGACCTCAAAGTGTTTGTTGGTTCTCTGGAATTTTCCACTCAATACTGTGTCCGTGCCCGTGAATGTGCCAATGCCGGCGCACAGATCAATGTTGGAGGCCAGCACTTTCCTGTCGTTTTTTTTTTCATTTGTTTTGCCTTTGTAGCTGTCTGTTAATGAAACACTGGTGCAAACTATAACATCTATTTTATTCATTATGCACATTGCAATGTTTATGTGCCTATTACCTTGTTGCATGCTAGTGTAGGATAAGGAAAAAAGGTTATCGAGTTTTAAAATTATGCAGTTTCAATTTTAACTGAAAATGCATAATCAACAACTTTCTTTTTTTTAAAATGGACTCACATTGGTTTCTTTCTTTTCATGAATTTCTTCCACTTGCATTCTCTTTCATTTATTTCTTTCTTTAAAACATTCTTTACACCAGGATCAATAACCCGACCACAAAAAGCCATTAGTGCTTCTGTGGACATTTCCCAGCTGTGGCTAGAGAAGGCTCTGGTTAGCCCAAGTTCAAATTAAATGGAAGAGGTAAATCCTGTTCCGCGCTATAGTGGGATAAAACCACTCAACTGACTTTCTGTTAAAAATCTTCCAACCACAAACAACCCACATTTTTGCACCTATCATGCATAGCATATAGCTAAAACTCCTCCATCTTACTATATGGTAGGAGCCTCACACTCTCGGTGACAAATGACCTTGGTACGGCAGCACTGTAAGTACAGAACTGCTCACTTTATCAAGGGCACAAAAGGGAAGGGGTTAAGAGGAAGAAAATAACCATGGAAACACAGAGAAAAAGCCATCCATTGCTCTGTGCCCTTTTAAACTGTCCACAAATGATTTAGGATGAGTTAGGTGCCGGGTACACTCCCTTACAACGAGGCTCTTTCACCTCAGGAATGTAGTAGGTGGTACCACAGGGTGTCGCCCTGGCTCAAGCCTTGGTGGGGCTATAAAAGAGGAAATGCCAACTTGCCAAAGGGTGCCAGTTTCCTGTTGGGTGGCCGGGGCATGGCTGG
>JAVQJG010042314.1:0-10377 GCA_036024015.1 Craterocephalus amniculus | reverse complement strand
CTATCTATCTATCTATCTATCTATCTATCTATCTATCTATCTATCTATCTATCTCTGTCGGGGACACGTTCGTCTCTTGCGTCTCAGGGAAACTGTTAACCTCCAAACTGAAAGCTTTCATGACGTGTGCCTGTGACTCTGAGTGAGTCTGTTGTGTCTGGCTGTAAATCTGTTGTCTGTCACCGCTCTGGAACATGGACATTAATGACGGTTCCTCTGCCTCTACGTCGCTTCCAGCCCATCATAAACTCTGGCTTGAGTTTGTTTGCTTTGTGGACAGGAAGTAGGCTTTGCTGCCCGCTGACTGGTGACCATAGACTGTAAAGTTCCTAACTCCCTCCATGTTTCCTCCGGCCTCGCTGCAGAGCATGGAGAACAACGCCACGTGCCGCGATCATCCCACCATGGTGTCCAAGCCCTACTACCGCGTGGACCTCTTCAACCGGCAGATGACCAACGTCCTGCTCACCTCTCTGCTGGTCACAACCATCGAGAGCAAGACGGTGGCCCACATCGGGACGTCCACGGGCCGCCTGCTGCAGGTGCGCCGCCTCCCCCTGGTCCCGTCTGAGTTAGGAGTAAAACTACGACTGTCTCCGTTGTCTCCCGGCAGCTCGTCCTGACCAGGTCCAGCCCCGTCATCTTTGCCAACTACTCGCTGGCAGAGAACCAGAGGGTGTCCTCCATCGCTGCCGTCTACTCCTCAGAGTATCTCCTGTTTGTGGTTGGAGACAAGGTAAAGTCTTTTCTGATCAAATCAGCTTTGCTTCCATGACAACTGTTTGCTAAATAAGATTTCTAAAAGTGCAACACGCCGGTGTTTGGCGTATAATCATGGTAAAATCCGCTCTGAGGAATATGGAGGTTTAATTTTTAATTAAAAGTTTAGGTATAAAACGATTCCTGTTTCATTCTCCATCACATCATTAGAGCTGCGATTTTTTCCTCCCGATTCTGTTCTTTGACCATTTTTTGGGTGTCAATTCGATTTAAATTATGATTCTTCGATTCTTTGACAGTATGAGGCCGGTTGAAATAAATATCACAATTTTTTATTTCACAACTTTTAAATACATTTTTTGAATTTCCTTAAAAAAATGGGGAAAATATTTCCTATTTTTTCTTTTTATTACATTTTTTTACTTTTTGGGTATCTCAGCAGAATGATTGTCTTTCTGTCCCCTGTGTTGTGTTTTCCTGAATAAAGGTTTTTAAAAAAATAAAAAAGCTAATTTTGCACATTTGTTTTTAGTTTATGGTTTCTTTTATTTTTAACAGGGACAATGCACACACTTCATTAACCTTATTTCATAAAACAAAAAGGAGAGATGCAGGTGCCAGGTTCTAGCAGAAACTTTTAATTTCCACCTGTAGTCCCTGGACGGGTTGATGTTAAGTTCTCAAAAGTAAACGATATCAAAGAATCGCAAGAATTGTAATTTAAATCGAATCAACCAAAAAATCATAACAGAAAGGAAAAGAATGAGGAAAGCATGGCAGCCCTGATGATGTCGCTGTTCAGATGATCCAGGTGCCGCAGAGGGGCCCCGGCTGCCAGCACTTCATGACCTGCGCCAGGTGCCTGATGGCCCCGAAGTTCATGGGCTGTGGCTGGTGCTCCGGAGTGTGTTCATGGGAGAGCGAGTGCCAGCGCCGCTGGAGAAACGAGTCCTGCCCGCCCGGGATCACAGGGGTGAGGAATGACCTTCCATCCAGGCTAAAAAGCTACAGGTCCAGATGTGGATTATGGTGCGTTCCAGTTGGAACTCGTTTTTCTGAGGTAATTTGGCCGGAAGTGACGCTTCGAACTCGTTTTTCCGAGCTGCAGAGGATCCCGAGATCACAAACTTCAAGATGGCTGCGCCCAGTTTGCGTCCCTTGTTTGTTTTCTTGTTTTACATTTTTGGTTTCCTTTACTTTTTAAATGTAATCAGCACCATATAGCAGTAGCAGTACTCCTTGTTGATTATAACATTTTTGAAAATGTGAAGTGTTGCATAAATATCGTAGTTTATCAAGTGTTGCTGGCAAATTGACAGATTAATTTGAAAGATTTTACATTTATTTTATTATTTTCGGTGGTATAATCATAGAAACACGCATTCACTGTCTTCCCATGACGGGAAACGTGGTGACTGAAAGTAATATTTTAAAAATAGCTCTTCGTACTCCAAAAGAGCAACAACACACGCAGCTTTGCTGGAGGGATCCGTTTTTTTTGAGTTTGTAAAACTGGAATGTGGATTACCTCGGAATGACGTCACCGGCCCACTTAAGCCCTGTAAGCTCCTTCAGTACAGGCTGCTGCACCTGAAACCTGGAGGATTTTGCAGGTTCCTGATTCCTGCAGCAGTTGCTCCCAGTTCATGTGCATAGTTAATTCTTAGTCAGTCACTTCAGTTTTTATGACATATTTCACAGCAAAAATGCAGAATCGGTTTACCCGGATAAACTAAATAATATCATTCCGTTAAATATAAAAGATAAAATAAATAAAAGACACAGAGGACCACACATTATATGCAGTGTTGAAAGCAACGGAATAAAAATAGGAGTTGAAACTTTAACCTTGACATGAAGAAGCAGATCTGTGGGGGAACCTGTCTCTGGATGTTTGTCTCTCCGAGTTGGTTCTGTGATGGACAAACCAAGTTTTTTCTCTCGAGATAATGAGATAAACGAGATTAATCATCCCGTTATCACAAGAAGACATGTGAGCCCGACCGGCCTGAGCAGGATTTTTCTGCAGCTTATTAACACTGAGCATTTACTCTGTTCTGTTGGGGCAGTTCTCTCCGAGCGCCGCTCCTCCTGATGGTCAGACGGAGCTGACGCTGTGTGGATGGGAGTTCAGGTCTCCATTAAGACCAGCCATCACCTCTAAAACCCACCAGGTCCGAGTAGGACAGACGGCCTGCACCGTGATTCCAGCGAAAAGCAACAGCACCCAGTGAGTAAACGGAGATTAAAAGCTGTGCATGTTGCTCCTGTTAACACGAAGCACTTCAGCTCGACGTGCATGATCAGCGCACAGCAGCCGGTTCAAGCAGGTCCTGGTAAATAACCATCTTGCTGTTGCATGACCGCATCAGAAACATCTAGAGGCAGAAAACCAGGAAGTACCTGTTTGCATGTAATTCAGAGAATTTAATGCAATGATTCAGATTTTAATAAAAGACATAAGAAAAAGCCAAGAAATGCCAAGAAGTAAACAAGCGAATGATGCTACTTGCTAACACTTTCTGCTCTTTGACATGGCTCACACACTAACTAATGAAACCAAACTGCCAACAGCCCAACAGACAACAGTTTTACTCCGATCTTGTTGCTCTGGATCAGAAATACGGTCCTTGATAGTTAGAACAGACCCTCCTTTCAGCAGAAGCCTGAACCTATGGAAGTAAATCTGTTCCATCAGAATGTCCATTGACGTTTGTAACCCTCTGAATTTTATACTGTGAAATTTCATACAGTAAATTATCATACATTTTTATCATCTGAATTAAACTGTTATTTTTCTACATTATATTTTCTACATTATTTTTTCAGTGTTTTAAATTTTAGAGGTCAAAATTATAACATGAATATTTCAAACAAAAAAATTAAATTATAAAAAATTAAAAGAAAAAAATTTCAGATGCCCAAATTACGGGTTAAAATTCACTTTTCACATCCGAGCAACCAGGATAATGAGTCAATCCAAGACTACGTCAAACCGGTATTCAGCCAATCAAATCATGAGACTGAGTCTTTAGCCCACATCCATGGCCCAATCCCAAATCGCCCGTAACAAGCTACATGCTTCACTATCGACGGTGACTCAAATGCAGCTCAAACTTGTTTATGTTTATGCCACTCACTTGTCTGATTCAACGCTGCAACACTATAGAAGGTTCAGAAAAGTCAAAATAGCACAGTAGGGCCCCTTTAATATAAACTAAAAGTAAACTAATCTTAGAGCTCCATAATCCCAACCCTGAAGACTCTCATCAGTGATGATGTGAATAAACGGGAAGTTTGGCATTTTAGCATCAGGGCTGGGAGAAACAAATCGCTTCACATAAAAATTGCAATTTTTTGTTGAACTATTTCTGAATCGATTTTTTTTTTTTTTTTTTATAAATATTTTTTTCTAAAGATAAAATTTAAGAATTGTTTCAATTTTTTTATTTTCATTTTTTAAATGTTTTTACTCGTCTTGTTGGGTATTACAGAAGCAGAATGATGGTCTGGCTGATGTTTTGCGTGTTTCTTCATTTAAATCTTCCAAAGAACGAAAAGAGCAATTTTTTTAATGTTTGTAAAATCGGTTTATTTTTTTTACTTCACAAAAATCTCCATCACAAAGAATTGCAATTTTAATGGAATCGGCACACAAAAGATCGGTGAAACAATGGATTCTGGAAAAAAGCATTTTGTTCTTGTTGGCATGCTTATAGTTGCTACAGTTAGCTGGAACGATTGAGATAAAACTAAAACTAATGGAGTTGTTGTTGTAAATGAACATGAAATGTACTTCTGATACGTTTTCTGCATGTTAATGTGTTTTTATTTGTTTTGTTTATAAGCTTGGTGTGTAAGATTCGCTCCGGGGCCACCGACCTGTCCAAACCAGTTAACATCACGGTGGAAGTGTATGAAGGAAGGGTGGAGGGACGCTACTACATCGATGGGAAAGCAGAGATGCCGGGGTTCACGTTTGTGGTGATCTTTTAAAAAAATCCTTCTGTCACAGCAGCAGAACAGAAATATGATTGTTTTTTTCTTATTAGTATTAATGAGATAATACAGAAAAAAGTCTTTCATAATCCCTGAAGAAAAACGCTAAAATTAAATGTTTTATAAATACCACACTACCAGCCAAATGTTTGGACACACTTACGTATTACAGTACAAGTAGTGAAATTTTTGTCATTATTTAAGTATTATATTTAGACATTAAATGTACATATATCATAAATTATTTAATATCCTGTTTTATTCTTTTTTAATTGTTTATTTCATCTGGTTTTCGCTGCACGTTTATTAGAAATAAAAGTGTAATTATGATGTGAATGGGGCATGTAAACAGGTGATCTGATGACTGAAACGGTCTTCAGCTTCTTCCCTTCATCTCCTGTAGTAATACTGGATTATTCAGCATGTTCAGATCAAGCACAAAAGAATAAAAAACAATAATGAACTGAAAATGATACACTTTACATAAATATTAGTTGTACAAAATGTTACATTTTAAAATATAAAATAAGAAATACACCATTAAAATAAGTTCTTCCTCTGCTAAATGCTGTGTTTGTAGATTCCCAACATCACAGAAATCCAGCCCAACTACGGGCCTCGTGTTGGGGGTACACTCATCACCGTCACTGGGCCTCATCTGGATGCTGGAACGACCAGAAGAGTCACTCTGAACGATGTTCCCTGCCCCATACAGAGGTGATGGGATCTTTATTAAAAGCAAAGTGCTGCTCTTTCTGTGGCTGAGGTCTGGTTCTGCTCTCTCGTTTCATCACGATGACCCGACAGGCCGACATGCTCAGACTCGTAGGACTTGTTCCTTATGGAAACTGAGGACTGACTCAGCTCTGAGGTATTCTCTGCTGTGCGGAAGATGCAGCGTATCGTCTAACACTTCGCTCTTTCTGCAGGGTCACCAAGTCTGCGGGCGACGTTTCATCCATCATCTGTCTGTCCCAGCCCATGTCCGAGGTGAGGGACGTCCCGCTGAGTGTCTTCATCGACAAGTCTCCCGTCCCAACCACAAAGGTTTTTTACTACAAAGAAAACCCGAAGATTTCAGCCGTGCTGCCTGAATGCAGCTTTGACAGGTAACAGCCAGACGTGTTTCCCCTGGTTCGCAGCAAATACGGAAAACATGGATCAGCTGCTGTTTGACAACATTTTACTTTACTTCTGAGTCTGTTCTTAAGGAAGATTTGAGGTGTATTTGAAGCGGTTCCCCCCTCCTCCACTAGGAGCAGCGGTTCCCCCCTCCTCCACTAGGGGCAGCGGTTCCCCCCTCGGCTGCATACGTTACTTCCTTTCTGGTGAACTGTACGTCCGTTCGGAGGGGAACCGAGCCCCCTGCTTTCAGACAGAGCGGAATCTGCTTCTTTGGTCTGCATCAGAGTCCGGTTGGCGTTCACCCTGCACTGAACCTGTTGTGCTATCCGGCGAGGTGGACCGCGGTCCAGTTACATGTTTAGTCTATCAAAAAAGATGTCAAGAAGCAGAGTCATCTAGCGGTGCATTTTGAGATTTTGACGCGCCGAAAGCTGCGGACGCCAGATGCGGAAAATCTGATTGGTTGCCGCTGGATGCTTGCCGTCAACCAATCAGAGCGACTCAGCGCCCTGGCGCAGAGACGTATGTTCTGACCACAGAAACACAACATACCGAGCAATCTGTTCATCACTTAACTAAAGACAGAAATTGAGGACAGACTGGTGGTGTCTGAGCCACCCTGTCATTTATGACGAGTCCTCCTACGGATACCAGACAGGGACAAAAGGGTGGTGTAGCATTCCAGACGGACTTTATTCAGACGATGCACTCAATTATGATGACTGATGGACTGTGGTGGGGTATTCCAACCCATTTATTTACATTATTAACCACAGACACACCGTAAGAGCTGCAAGCAAATAAACAAAAAATAACTCACTTGACATAAAACCGTGTCACACGTGTTTAGCTAGCAACACCGTCACTCTTTAGCATTAGCTTGTTAGCACTTTACACTCTGTACACACATAAAACAAGTAATACAAAAATTGCATAACACTTTCACTCTGTTCATACCTGTTCGCCTTCCAGCTAGGTGCTAAATAAAATCTTGAATGGGAACAATCATTTTTTCCATGAAGCATAAACTGCTGCCATCCGAACGTGGATTTAATTCTTCTATGTAAAAGTCAAGTTACCGACACGCAGCAACAACACAGGAAACGGAAATCGCATCAGTTCCTTCAAAATAAAGTCCAATAAACATAGTCTTATAAAAATATTAAAACTTATAAAAATATTAAAAGTTAAGTGGGTTATTTACAGGTGGTGTGGAGCAGATAAATGAAGCCGAGCAATACATCCACCAAAGGAAAACATCCGGGTCCTGCCGGGTCAAGCTTCTGATTTACGAGCGTCCAGCGTCCAATTTGAGCGGCAAGAGCGTTCTTGATGCCAAAATCGCATTCGGTCTAAAGTTCAACTTGTTTCCTGAGACCCCTCCATCCTCCGTGAGAAGGGAGAACTTGCTCCTTGTTTTCTCCGCACCTGATGGAGGTCGAACTTTCTTCCCGTGGGGAGAATGGTAGAACGTTTCAACCCGACCCAAAGACACGGATACTGGCTCAGTCCTGCCCTGTCATCCGCCACGTTCCACCTACAACAACACATAACCGTTTCATTGCACAGATACGACCCTCGCAGTAACCTCCTCCCTCTCCCACACCTGGAGGATGAAATGCCGTTTTGAAAACTTTTTTTTCGTTCTCGCAGCCTTGAGAACAAGAAAAAAGTTATGGCTTCTCGTGGAGGATGGAGGAGGATAAATTAGCCTCCATCTTGATTTGTGCTGCTGGTTTCCATGCAAGCTCATCCTGCGAACCGTTAATCAGACGACTCTTTACGTCTCTCTTTTCGTCTCTAAATGTAGAGGTTCGAAGATCGTGATTGAGGGAGAGAACCTGGACTCTGTTTACCGCACCATCATCCGCTTCAAACCCAACGAGAGCCACCTGAAACCCGTGACCAGGGTAGCGTGCTCGCCATGAATCGCAGAATTCATACTTCTCTGCGTGTGCATTTATTTTCCCCGCTGCTTCCCTGCAGGACTGCGTGGGCAAGTCCCATCCGAAGAGGATGGAGTGCGTCACGCCCGTGTTCCTCAGGGATGAGACGGAGGAAGGAGAGCTGTCCTTCGACATGGACGGCGCGCTGGGCCTGTGGGGCAGAGAGTTCTCCTACCACCCCAACGGGGAGCCCATTCCCTTTGAAACGGAGGGACATGTGCTGAGTTTGTACCCTGGCTTTGATGAAGTCTCCCTACATGTGAGTTACCTGATTATCGTTATCGAGGGTTTGCACGAAGCATAAATATTTTCTTTAAAATGCCTCAAATCTTTTGTTTCCAGCATCAGAAGCTGAACCTGGTGAGCTCCTGTATGACCATAGTTATGACGGTGGCAGACGTTGATTGTGATGCGAAAGTCCTGGATAATGAGATAACCTGCAGGATCCCCAAAAACATGACTATTCCCAGGGAGGGGCTTCCAGTGAAGGTTGGTTTTACTGGGAGTTTAAATGACTGACTCTATACGTGTATTAACCTGTAGCTCACCTGCAGCTTTTTATTTTTTGTTCGCTGTAAGCTCCTAAAGAACGGCTGAAACGCGATCTGAAGGATCAAATATTAGCTTTACTACATGGATTCAGCCAGATTCAGCCGACTTTGGCTGTTTAAACATCCTGCAGATAATAATGAATAAGTTAAAAAAGCAGCTACATCAATGTGCAGGTTATGAAACCTGCAACAAGATCATAAATTCTTCATTAATACCAACACAGTTTATCAGTTTGCTGAATTATACACAGGACCAGTAAAAGTGTGGACGCACTTCACCTTTAGTTGCATTTAATGGGAAAATGTGACTGCTGCTGCTGACTATAATGTTCTGTACAGAGAAGAGAAAAATAACCATCTGGATTTTAAATTTCTGGTTTCGACTTGAAGTTAAAGGTGAGTTGGAAATAAATGTAAAAAGTTAAACTCAGAGCAGGTTCAGTGACTTTACTGTACTCTGCACTTTGTTCATGAACAAAAAGGGTGATTTTGTTTTTATATTAAAGGTGATCAAGAATGGTTGAGTGGGGTATTAATCCTTGTTCTGTGATGTGATATGTAGCCCCCAAAAAATTGCTTGGGTCTGTAACGGTTCAGAAGCTTCTTAAAAGGCTGTCCAAAGAGCTCTGCATGTGTGTTTGGTGAATAACACACTGTTTTGCCCTTTTTGGCGTAGTTTCTGAGCTTATCTGGCAACCTCATTATGGAATGCACGTAAAACATCAACGTCATCCTTCATCACTATCGGTGATTGGCTGGCTGCCATTGCCTTCACTGCTTTCAATGCTAATATCATTAGCCATGGGGTAATCGGTGATCCAGCCTTTTATGTTCAAGCGGCGAGCACGCGACCGCGCTTTGAGCCTGGCTCCCTCTCATACCACCAGCGCAGCGACTTTGCCGCAGATCGGATTCATCACACGAGAATTGCAATTTCGCTGGCAGTACCGCAGGTTTCAGCTTCCCCCAGAGTCCCCCTGCCTATTTTTATTAATTTAATCACCTCACTAAATGCCGCTGCAGCACCGCTACTGTCTGATTTATGTTCACATCCCACTCTGCTGGCGAATCTGCTGCTATGTGACATCATTCAGATATCAGAGGTCCGAAAACACTGATGACAACAAGACCTGTTTCACTATAAATATTATTTCATACAGTGCACTAACGTTACATTATTTATCAAGACATTATTTAGAGAAACATGGGCTGAAAGTTATAACTGGGGGTGAGATGGTTCTTCAGCTTACGCCGCATTTACAGGAGAACACGGCGAGGAACTGGGTGTTTCAAAATAAAAGTAAAAATAGCATATGGTGTTTTATTGTTGAAACCGATTGTCGAAACCGGCCGGATCCACTTTGTTTTTCATCGACTGACTTCCTGCCTAACGATCCCATTTGCTTTATCTTGATGAGAACTCCAAGGTATCGCACGCCTCTAGTGCGAACACATTTGGAAGGGGGCGTCTTTGAAAGTGGGTGGGTGGATTGTGTCTGTGCGGGAGGGGCTGTTCATTGTAATGTGACGTCACATTACAGGCACACAATTGGTGACAATTCAAAAAAGGGGAAATACCGGAAAAAGATTATTATGCTGCCTGGCACTTCCTGTGTATTCCCAACAGCAGGGAGACTCTGATATTAAACACAAAACATATTTAAATGAATTAAATTGTAAATGTATAACAGGCAAAATACTATGGAAATTGCATTTTTTGGAAGAAAATTCACTTTGTTCTTTTTTTTAAAGTTTAAATTCTAAAAAAAGTAAATAATCCGGTAACTGATGCTGAATAGCTTAACTGGTCCAGCTGTTAAGCTGTTAAGTTATGGATAAGAGATCAGTGAGTAGAAATGCTATTCTCCTGACCAATCAGCTCTCTTAGTAAATGACCTGCCCATTCTATCAACCTCGGTGAGCTGATCATGGGAGGGGCTTTGGAGAGAAACGGTTTTAGAAATAGATGCAATATTTTAATGAGGAAATGTTCTGGCTCCGCCCACTCTGCCTATTATCATACTGGCCTCTAAGAC
>JAVQJG010042300.1:0-34030 GCA_036024015.1 Craterocephalus amniculus | reverse complement strand
AGGGGGTGGGTGGGGGGTCTATATGTGTATGAAGTGCCTTCAATCCTGCAGTTTCATACGCTGCAAAATGTGCCCTTTTTTCCCTTTGAGCACCTGCCCCACAAATTGTCTGTGCACGCCCCTGATTCCTACCCTCCATTAAACAAACAGCTGCCCCTGAAATCAGATAAAACTGATGAAAGTAACAATAAACAATAATTTGATGAAAATCCTGACATTGTTTCTGAATTGTGAGTCAACAGAAATATTTTTTAAAAACAAATGATGAATAATAAACATTACATCACTCATCAGCTGATGTGCAGCTGGACAATCCTTTGAGCCCATGCTGCAATCAGCTGTTTTCTGGAACTCTCCACCTGTCCACTCATCAGATACCTGCTCTCACTGATCCAGGACCGCTTTGTTTGGTTTTCATAATTGTTTCAACTCAGTTAAATTAAAAAACAATTTTTATTTCACTATAGGCTATAATTTAGAAAATTATTATGAACGTTTGTCAGTCTCCACTTATTTAATTCACTATTAAGACTTTTGCATTTCCTGTAATGGAAGGGGACAGATGACTTTATCTAAACTAAGATGGTTCTAATGTGATGCTTTCCTTCAATCTGTTTTCTAAATGAAAGGATGAATTATTGCTAGAAAAATGTCCTCAAAAACCCAAAATATACAAAATGATTCAAACCCTTTAAATCATTGGCAGATTAATGAGCTGAGGCCCTTCCAACCGCCCAGGAGCAGCTGAACATGCATGGATTATGCAATAAAGCCCGGATCAGCGAGGTAACGTGACTTTGGTTTGCTGAAGCAACGCGCTGGAAGGCTCGGTACGATGGAGGCGGAGCTAGGAGCTGCCACTCACTCAGGCCTGCATGTGAATCCACATTTCCCACCTTGGGCAGGAGAAGCAATGCCACTGTTAATTACCACCCTGCTGTCATTGCAGCTGGCCAATATCTCACTTCCTTCCTTCACTCTGAGTCACACCTGCCAGTGTGGGAGTGATAAAGTAAGTCCACCGGGGAGCGTAGAGGGAGAGAAATGGACTCACCTGCCATGAATGCAAACACATACAGTAGATAGCCTGCAAGTTAAGAAGGTCATTACAAGTCCACAGACACCTCATCAAGCCCGTTCTTTATTCTGCCTGCTGTCAGGAAGACGGACGGCAGCAGGACGTTATGCAAAGGCCTCCCGCAGCGGATGAATATGCCGTCTCGTTTAGCAGAGTTGGTATTCTGAAGCGTAATAACACCAACATAATCAGAGAAACTTGTTCCCAGGCTTCAGAGACGCCGTTCTATCAAAGACCTGCCACGTCTGAAAGACACCAATGTGCTTTGCTTTGGTGATGAACTCAACCTCTCGCTGGGGATTCTCTGTAGAATACAGAAATATCTCTGCACAAGCTGGAAAGGAAATTCCCTCCAGAGGCCAGTTGTAATACAGCCTCTCACCACTTGGTGGCGCTAATGTGTTCTTTACTTGTTCAATAAACCCCAGTGAGCTCAAGAAACCAAGCTAGCCGCTAGCCTGTCCAGAAAGTTATGAAGAAGTATTTTAAAATCATAAATGAATACAACACTAGTCATAAATCCTAATTAAATTCAAACATTTGGACAAAAAATTCAATTAATCTGGTTTAATAAGAGGAGGTAACATGGTATGGTGGTTAGCTAATGCTGGCTAGCAGTGATGCACCAAAGCAGCATCCAGCAACCAGACACCAACACAGAAAAGCTGCTGGTAGTTTTAACAAACAGAAAAAGAAAGAAAACAAGCTACAGATGCAGGAAAACATCTGTCATATAAATCAACTCTTCAGAAATTGCAAGAGTTTATTCAATATAAAATGTATTGTCTCACTAAATATTTTATACTCAAATATTTTATTTACTTTTTAATTTATTTAATTCAAACATTTTAAGTTGAATATTTTATCGCTTCATCATTTTATTGATCAATTTGACACATTTTTTCCCTATTTTCTGCTTTTTTGTTTTACTGTAGTACAATCTATTTACATCTTAGAGCTGACTTCTATTTTTGTTCTTACAGGATTTGACTCTGTGGGTGATCAGTATATTGGCCTCTTGTTTATCTGCACTTTCACATCCATGTGAGGAACATCTGTGGTCATCTCACTGATTCATATTTTACTAGGTTTTAGCTGTTAAACTAGAAGTGGAGCTGGTTTATTGAATATAAATTAAAGTGGTCTCCGGACCACTCTGTGCTGGAAAAGTTGGGTCCCAGCAGATAAAAGGTGAAAAACACCTGATCTAAAGACACTCATCAGGCTTTTACCTCGTACAGGTCCAGCATCTGGTTCCCGCTGATGCCCCGTGTGGTCTTGACGTTTTCCATGGCCAGCGTGAAGTAGATGCCTCTGGTGTCGGACAGGTAAAGGTTATAGGTGTCGTTCTGGTTCCACTCCTGCACAGCAGCAAACACCTGCTTCCCGTCGGTGCTGACGATGTGTAAATCCTGTCAGGGCCAGGCCAAGCGGGAGAGATTAAGTGGAGTTCTGAGCGGAGGCGTTGGGGTGACGGATTACAACATGTTGACCCAGGGGGACTGGTCAGAAGATCAGCGCCGCGGTGTGAATATAAACACCCACTCAGCTTCCACCGGTGCATTAATGCTTCCACCACAAACCCAAACACAAGATGGAGAACTGAATACCTCCATGACACTGGGAAATGAACCAGATTTTGCTGAGTCATCGTCGGCGTGCTGCAGCTCACCTTAGGAAGGGAATATTTAGGCAGTTTGATCTGAATGAAAGAGTCTCTCTTGTAGGAAACGTAGTAGGTGGCTCGTCCGGATGTAGGGACCTGCAAGACAGCGTAGGGTTAAATAAAACACTCTGCTCAGTTTGGGAAAGATCAACTT
Organism: Craterocephalus amniculus; assembly: GCA_036024015.1. Classification (NCBI taxonomy): domain Eukaryota; kingdom Metazoa; phylum Chordata; class Actinopteri; order Atheriniformes; family Atherinidae; genus Craterocephalus; species Craterocephalus amniculus. The sequence continues at coordinate 31,132 of JAVQJG010042300.1, read as the reverse complement.
TCCAGTTCTGCTTCATGGGCTTTGAAGACGCGTTACTGGCGTGTCCGACCTTAACACTCCGCGTTTGAAGCCATTTTGATGCACAGTGACGTCTAATATGTGCATTTCTGGAGCGGTTTCTATCCAGCAGCTGGAAAACCGCGAGAACCTTTTCACCCGGATGCTCTTTATGCACCGCCTCACAGGATAGAAAACAAATTAGAGCCGACCGATGCTCGGGGCCCATGCTGATATCAGGGGCTTTAAAAAGCTGATATTTGATATGTTAGCTGATATATGACATGAGAACATGGATATGTCACGATTAATACCCAGAGCATGATACAGGAATAAGGAACACTGCAGAATTAAAATTCAGAACTTTAACAGTTTAACAATGTCAACATAAGGACTGTACCACCAGATGTGTTTTTACTTTTTACCTGTATTATTCAGCTAATGGACAGGACAGGCTTTGTTGTTTTTGATCCTTGTTTTAAATGATCTTTTTGTTTATGCAGTTTTTGCATGTGCATTTTGTAAAGCATCTTGTTTTGTTCCTAAAGTCCTAAACAAATAAAGTTGATTTAAAGTCTTGATGCGAACACAAAGCCTGTAACAGGTGAGCCGTTGCACCTTGCAGGGACCTTCCTGCGTCCGTCTGCGGTCCCGAAGCCGTCGGGTTTCCGTGTGTGGAGAAGAATAACAACCTTCCCCTTGAAGCAGCGCTGGAGTGTAACAGAAGTTGAACAAATGGAGTAAGGGTCATCGCTGCCCACTTTCAGCTGCTCTGGTGGGAAATTTGCTTCTGCTACTTGAAAATTTATGAATACATTTATTAGAATTTAACTGCACTTCGCTCGCACTTGAAAATTTCATTTGAGAAACTGGTCACTTTGTTTCATGGCCCTAGCCCTGCCGCTGATCATGGTTTCAGTTTGTGCTCTGGATCCCTCACAGAGCAACTCCTGCCCTCCACTGGGGGGTCCCACTGTCACCAAGAGGTGCTTAAACAGATTTATTTTTGTCGTGAACAAATTGATTTCAGTTCATTTCTGTTTGGAAGATTTCTGTGGAGTTCTGAACCATTTGGTTCTGAGAAGGTAAACTAGAGAACACACCGTCGGATACAAACCGTGCCTCCACCGCAGGCTTCTCCAGGAAATGAAACGTCTGCTGTTTATCATTACACTGCTTTATGATCATTATCAGCTCCACTATTACAGCACAAGGATTCAGCCGTGTGTTAGCAGCACACAGGGATGCTGCCGGGGACTGGACTTCCATCAGTTTAGCCCAAAGTCTGACTGCTATGCAGGAAAAACACAGAATGATCCGTCCCCTTCCAGCTGAGAAAAGGCAAAATAATTAATAATAATTCAAATAAGTGGAGAATGAAAAAAGTCATAGTAAAGATGAATTATAATTTTGTGAAATACGAGTTTTTTTAATTTGAGTAGAAAAAATAATAAAACCAAACCAACAAAGGAGTCCTGGATCAGTCAGACAGACAGGCACAATGTCTGAAGAATGGAGGAAAAAAAGGAAAATGAAGCTGCAGACATCAACAAACTGAAGTGATGATGGAAAGAAGAGCAGAGCGAAACTCCCCCTCCACCATGGAGGGACTGATGACATCATCCAGACACATTCAGGTGTTGTTCAGGAAATAATGACATCATTTCAACACCTGGCAGGAACCAGATTGATTGAATTTTGTCCCGATAGAAACAATCTAAAGGATTGATCTCCTTCTCCCTGTGACTGATGGGAGCTGATGAGTGGCCGTCCAGCCGCTGATGCAGGGTTAGCCTCTCTGCTGACTGAAGGAGCTAGTTGGAAGTCTGCAGCCGTTTCTTCTTCCTTTCTTAACTTGCTCATTAATAATGATCTCTTGGCTTCCATTCAGATTAGTCAGTCCTCCCCTTGGTGCACGTGGTGATTTCAAAGTGGACTTTGGTAAATATCTTAGAGGACAATCGATAGTCTCATTATTCTTTGTCAAGAGAAATCTTTAAGTTGCCTAACTATGCCTGGTCGGCTCTCTTGGGGGTTAAAAACCAAAGTGTCCCTGATGGTTTAGACCTTTCGCAAACCAAGTCGGATGGTGACGGAGAACTGTCATCAGCCTCGAGGCCGTGGAAACAAACACACACACACACACACTCGCGTGCAACAACATGAGATTCATTAAAGGGAAATTTGTGCCGTGCTGCTGAGGGAAGCAGTGTGCGCTGTGATGTTGCAGGACAGGACTGATGGCGAGGCTCGGAGGCTGAAGGAAGCAGACAGCCGGCTGTGAGCACCTCGGAACATTCCCAGGAGCAACCCGATTAGGAGGAGACCAATGGCCGGGTAACCAGCGGCCGGTTAAACTTTCCAAGGGTTTGGTTTGATTGATTTTTCATCTCCCATCTCTTCCAGGATCTGTCATGTGTGACGTGTGTGTGTTGAAACGTTCAGGAGCTCGGGCTGCATGGAGGTTTAGGTCGAGTGTTTCTGAGGTTGCCTGAAAGACCTGGGAGAGGTCAGACAGGATCTAAAGATGTTTGCAGAACAACTCCATTTCTCTGTAAAGAGCAGCAACGGGTTGAAGCGGAAGGAGCTGCTTGCAGGTGGCTCAGATAAGTAGATAACTGTTCTCCACTAAATGAAACATTTTCAGGAATCAAACGGCCGTAATGGTAAGATAACTAAGACTGAGGATGAAAATAAAAGACTATTCAGCTGAATATAGCCTCAAGAGTGATATTCAGTCAGATAATGCTACATCTGGGAAGCACCGAGGGATAATTCCGGTTTTCTGGTTGGTCAGTGGACTTATGAGAGGAGAAGTGGGTCAGGTTTGGATTTCACATCAGTCAGAAAATCCCCGTTAAGCTGAATCGGAGTAAATCTGATGCTGTGGAGAAGCCTGTAGTTATCCAGACTTTTCCACACGTCAGACTTTTTAATGCATGAAACCTCTTTTGCACAATGTCAAAGTAAATAACATTCATGCTGCAGAGGAAATTAAAAAACAAGCCATAAATTGCATCTGTGACAAATCATGACTAAAACAAGCCAACAGGCAGCGGCTCCGAGAAATTATTAAAACCGGGTTTCACAGAACAACAAAAACAAAATGTCCAGTTGAAGTTAGAGTGAACCTTTCTTTCTGCGGATGGAAGGAAAACATGCAGAATGAATATCTGAGCGCTCTGATTGGCTTCCTGCAGATAACTTTAAAAAACTCAGACTTTTACCCTTACAGGTACGAAAGTGGAACCTCTTAATAGTATTATAAAACTGTGATGCAGGTTTTTTCACATTAAAATCTTTAAGCAACTTTACACCTAAGCATTGTTGTAGAAATATTTAAAAACTTGATATTTCTAGGTTTTATGCCTTTTTTTGATCATATATCCAGATTTATGTTTTTAATGAGAAAAACAAAGAATATGTTTGATAATATGAGGATTATTGTGCATCAAAAATAAGTTTTTATGGGAGTCAGTGGGACTAAAGGTGGTTCTGTTACGCTCGCCTCCTGTTCTTTACTAAATAAAGATGATCATTTTAAAGACAATAATAATAAAAGAAAAGTTCTTTAGATCGAAGCAGATATCCAGAATCAGAAAAACGTCGTACTGTCATCCCTGATGGACCGACATCTCCATGGCGGCTACTGATCAGCAGATTGTCAACCAATCAGAATTTCTAATCGCCAACTATTTTGGAGAAAAGTATTTAAAGCGTAACTGAATATATTTAATCATTCAAAAAGTTTTAATTGACATTTTTTTTCATTCAAACATTGTAAAGTTACTTTTACTCTTAACACATTAAAAATCGACTTTAAACTCTGTTTATTAGATTTTCTAGGGTCATTTATTGTAATTGTTTCACCTCATCTTCCATCTTGGCCTTTCTCGCCTTACTCCTTCCTTCTTTTGTAACATTCTGCGACTTTCAAAAATCACTTCTTTTACATTTCGCTCCACATTCAGCTGCAGGTTCTGCAGGCCGTAGCTTGTAAACGACAACATGCAGCCAGAATGGAAGACAGATTAAAAAACCCAGAAATGGATTTTCAGAAAATTTCATTTTGTAAAGGAATTTAACCAGTTCAGAAAGAGAAAATATATTTATTTTCATTTCTTCTCTCCCATGAATGCAGAAAAACTGAGATTTTGTCTGTAAAACCAGCTGAGCATATGAATGCAACATTTTTCTCCTGATATCTGAGCGGATCGAACGAGGAATGTGGACGAGGCTTCTCTCCTTCTGATGTCGTTTGTGTGAGATGCTGCTGCTGAAGATCTCGCCGCGCTCTCACATGAGAGGAGAAGACATATCTGAACATTTTACAGGTTCATGATGCTCCTGTGTGTGCAGAGTCCTACCTGTATGAATATGTAGTCGTCCTGAACCACCAGGGAGCTGATGTCGATGTATCCAGGGAAAGGATAGTTCCTGTTGGCTTCGCTGCACAGCTGGACCCTGCATGTGATGTACTGCACATCTGTCAGACACACACACAGGAAACATGAGCTATTCATGCCGTTCATCATGCATATTAAACACAAAACCGTAGCAAAGCTCTGCAGTCAGTGATCGACTGAAGGGGACTTTTAATCAGATCAAACTGTATTTTTGTGTCGTGCTTGGATCGTGGCGGTTTGCACTGCGCCGTCTGCACAGGTTGACATTTTCTGGGGTTAATGTGCCTCTCTTTGTAGAACATGCTTATTTTCATCGCACACATACAACAAACAAGCATCTCCGCCTGTCAGTCATGCAGCAGCCTGATGAGAAAAGGAAGAAAAGCGAGAAATGCCTCGCCGACATCACAAGCCGGCATAAATAGTTTCACCTGTGTCACCTATTGTAAGAGGACTGTGGCGGCGCTGCCATTCAGAGTTACGGGGCTGACATTCAGGAAAAAAGTGCGGAGAAGAAAGGCCACATTCATCAGGTTCATGCATCAGGTGTGCCGGTGGGGCGTCGGCCGGGCGGGGAATCATCTCTGCTTATTTCTTTTTTCTGTGTGCAGAAAACACTCACCTCCGTCTGGAGTGTGAGCCTCCATGTGGATCAGATCCGGCTCCTTGTCGAGGCCCGCCACCGACCTGAGAGATGAAAACATGAAAAAATTCTGAGAAATCACAAGGATTAGACCTTGTGGATAAAATAATCTCTACGTCCCTGGAAATGACTTCTTTCGGTTCTGAGGGAAGAAAGACGTTCTCCTGATCGAATCCAGGACCGAGTTTGTCTTTCCATCCATCCAGAGAGAAAAACTCAGGTTAAAGATTTATCCTTGTGGCATGAAGGAAAAATACTGTCTGCCCTGGAATGGTGGTGCGCCATGATGCTCACGCCTGTCAGCAGCTCACAGAGATCGGCCTGTTGGCATTTTAAGCCCCCCTCCCACTGCTACATGCTAACATGCTAACACTGGGCTAGCACATCCCCGTGATTGGTCGGAGATTTAGAAATCTGATTGGCTCTGACACAAATCAAAACTATTTCAACTTGTATTTCTGACTTGTAACTTGTATCTTAATTTTTCATTCGTACTTGTAATTTTGTATTTATACTTTGTATTTTTTTTTTTATCTGTGCTTGTAGTTTCTGACTTGTATTTTCTGATTTGTACTTGTATTATCAGACCTGTAGACTGAATATGTACTTGTATGTTACAAGATATAATTACAAGTCACAAATATGGAAATTATGTGTCCCTATTCTAGCTCCATATTTATTCATCCAAAAATCATGTATTTAGTTTTGGCCCCATTTAAAAATCAATGTTAAAAACCGTCTGATCCTGCCTTGTTTCTTCAGACGTCATCTCATCTAGAAACAGATTCCTTTTCTGTCTGGGATTCGTTCCGTCACACCGAACTCGTCTCTGAGCATCGTCTCGCTTTCCTGCACATTTTCCTGCACATGGATCAGACTGCATGGAAGAAGGTTTTATCTCCTGGGAAGCTAAAGAGTTTAGCGTCCTGCTCGCCCAGCGACGAGCCCGACCGGCTCTTCCAGTTTCTTAGAGGGCAAAGCCAGCGCAGGACTGAGCACAGAGTTTAGGATCATGCAACAAAGGCCTGGAAGTAGCTCCAGATTCCTGCTCGGTAGCAGGAGCTCGCCCGGGGCCATCCCTGCAACCCCCCCCCTCCTCACCCCGTCCTCTTAGAGAGAGGGAAGGGAGCAGAGGACCGGAAGAGACCCAGCCTTCCATTTGTGATGAGTGTGCGCTTTCAGACATGGCAGCGACACTAAAGGAGAAGTGAGCAGCAGACGTGACAGGATAAGAGGCGACAGCAGCGTCCTGGATCCGTTATTAGTCAGAGCTTTTCTAATCTGTATGCATGCATCAGAGAAAGCCACTCTGCTCCGTCTGCTGCTGCTGCTGCTGATGTGAAAAGTAATAACTCTGTATTTGTGTGCAATGTGCCCGATACGAGCGGGGCGTGTTAGAAATGAAATGTAATATGACAAGCCCTCAGACGCTGAATGTAAAGTATGTTCTGAAGGAGGAGATTAATCTCTGCGTGATCGTATCAGAGGGTGGGAAACGTGCCGGCTTCGGTAGCATCAGCAGTCTCACGTGTTGGAAGCCATCGATATCCTCCCGCTCTGCATTCCTGAGCAAAGCAAACCCAGGGAGAGAGGGATGGGGGGGGGGGCAAAGAGAAAAAGCTACTCACCAGTAGAATCTGTTGGGGGTCACGTGCTCATGGATGAGCTGCCATTTTCTTCCAAAGTCCACCGAGCTGTACAGCTGCAGGGACACGAGAGACAAGGGGAGAAGATCGCATGCCGTTAGGAAGATGAATGCACATTTCTGCTTTTATTCAAATCTTTTAATTACCCTGATTAAAAAGTTTTAGTGGTGGAAAGTGGGCTTGAGATGAGCTTGGTAAACTCCAGGGTGGAAGGTAGCGGTGGGCTGTAAAGCATCATGTGGGGAGGCAGACAGAGCTAAACTGCTATCATTATTAACAAGTGGTCATTCAAGCTAATAAATGTTGACAGATATATACATCCCATCTCCCCTCATCTGTTACAAATGGGAGCTCCAGGTCGAGAGGAAGCACTTCAGACCATTAAAAGTGGAACAGATCCGACGGTGATGGCCCCCCCCAGCTCCATAAGCTCCCGCTGACTTCAGATCCGGTATCGGGGGAAGCGGAATGAATGCGATGAGTGATGTACGGCTCAGCGACATTCAGGTGCAGCGTGCAGCCACCGGCCCCAATTCCAACATGTTAATTACATTTTCTGGAGCTAAGGCAAACAATTAATAACCCTTGTGCTTTTCCCAACATGTATTGATTGATGGTATGAAAGCAGCTCTCTTCTAACGTGCTGCATTCGTGCATTGAGGCTCTAAAAGGAGGGCTGCACCGATGTTCCTGCTTGTTAGCTTTTATTGCAACATTTTTACACCTTCTCAGACAAAAGCATGCACAACTGCTCCAATAAAACTCATCAGTATAGCAAGAAGAAGGCAGCATTTTCCACACAGATGTCTGAGGATCCGTGCTTCTCAAACCTTTTCCCTTCATCACATCAGGAGAGTCTCCAAGGAAGATGCATCTTTGCCCTTGGAAATGCACTTTGAGGACACAAAGCACAAAGTGGATTGTGGAGATTGTTTTTAGCGTGTAGCATATCCTGGGACAAGGCTCCCGTGATGACTGCCTTTCTGTGGCGACATGGAGCCGAAGAGATGAGCGATTCATGACATCATTCATCGCTGGTGCTCTGAGGCATCTGCACTGTCACGCTGAGTCAGGAGCAGCAGTAAACGTATGAAACGGAGCTGAGCAGATACTGAAAACGTACATTTCTTTGAGAATCTACTGTATACCTTTAAAACAAAAGCCTGGATAATCAGAAGGACAGCAGTGCACTGCAGCAATATTAGGCTGAAAGGAACAGTTATCTCTACGTCTAACCTATTAAGATGGAGGTTTTCTTCTTCTTCTGGATTTTATGCACGTATTTACATCCACATGATGTCTCACTTTCAGTGCATTTGGTTTTGTTTCTGTAGCTTCTCCTATTTTACTGCCAAACAAATCTACCGTCAGGTATCAGAGTTTGTCCCAGACATGCTAATGATAGATGAGATGGAGTTATTTTATTGAGTTATTTTGTTTTTTGGAGGCAGAACCCAGTGGTCATGACTAGCAGAGGCACTTTCTCTGGTTGTTATGAACAGTGGTAAAAATGATTCCTCCTCTTCCATTAGAGGGAAAAGCAGCTGTCACTGAAGTGAAACTGGCTCTCCATCAGACTCCTACACCTGTCCTCAGGTATTCTGCCCACTGCTCAGCAGCACCGTGCTCTCATTGCTTGGTTTTTTAGTATTTTTTCAACTCAAATTTAAAAACAATGTCTCATTTAACGTAATTATGATTCACAAAATGTATCTTTTTACTGTTTTTACGGCTCTCCAGTCATCACTGCTAAGAACTTGGCCCGTTCTTTACTGGAAAGGGATGAAGATGAGCACGGTGAAGGTCATCAGAGGAGGAAGTGGTAGCATTTACCGACCTGTAGGCAGTAATCATTTTCTGTATGAAAACCTGACCCAGCTGGTTTCACCTGTGCAGGTTCACAAACCTCCAGAGTCCAACTCTACTAAAATAACGTGACAGAAAGATGCATCTTCTAAAAGCTGAGCTGTGTGGCGGCATGGACCTGTACTGTATGCGTTATCCAAGAAGGATTTCAGCTTTGAGCAGGAGAAACCACCTGGTGCTTCAGACCATGGAGAGTCGTGCTCCGTGGAAGGATTAAACCCTTCATAACCAATCCTTCATTATTGCTGCTCATGTATGCACAGTTTTACAGCATACAAAAAACAGCTGATGTTTTTTTGTTCATTCTGCAGAAACAACCTGTTTCTTCAGCAAACCCTCACCTTTATATATAAAACAACTTTTCTTTCCCGTTGGCTTTAATTCACTCACAGCATCACAGAAGCAAACAGAGAAGGACCCAAACCAACTGCAGTGGTTTACGCTCAGACCTCAGCTCCCTTTGATCCCAGCATAAAACCGGAACCCTGAAGTATTCACAATTATTTTCACAATTTTAATGATTTAAACAACTAAATCTTCCATCATGTCAGGCCACCTTCAGGCCAGAGGTCTGCATGCAGTTATATGTGTTCCCCAGAAAAGTGTACGGCTTTTAGCTTGGCTGCAGCATCTGCAAACATTTACGTACGGACTGATAAATTTACAGATATACAGCCCCCATAGGAGCCTATTTCTCAGATCATCTGATTCCTCCAAAGATTCCCTGAAGGAGAGGGCATAACAGAGCGGCAGGCAGGGTCCCTCATCACTTTGGACAGTGACGTATGGCTCCGACGGCCAGCCTCAGCCTCGCCTCTCTCCATTCATCAGTTCAATGACAGCTTAAATTTTAAAGCTTCTGAGCTGTCACAAAGTAGGCTTCATAGTTTCCCTCTCAGTTCAATAAATCAAACATGCAGCCAGCAGCTCGGGGAGCCAACGACGACGCGGGATTAGATGGTGATGGAGGGATTGCAGAGAGCGTATGGTTCACGTCACCTGTTCAAGGGGACGGTTAGAAAACATTCAACGTCGGGACTCTGCATCCGGTTCAGCTGAAGGTGCTTCATATGGAGATTCCTGCTGTCGTAGCCCAACGATTGTGGACAGATTCTGGGAGGAGAGGGGACTTCTCAATCACACGTCAAGTCAGAATGGAAAGTAGGAGGAATTCAGCCAGGGTCGTTCTACATTTTGCACTACTGCTCCAAAACTATGGAATGAGCTCCCCCTCCTTATTAGGCCCCATCACTGTCTACTTTTAAAACTCGTCTCAAAACCTACTTTTATTCTTTGGCTTTCAACGCAGTATGAGACTGTTTCTGTTCAGTGTTTTATGGTCTGTTTTAGCTATGAGTTTTATTTTAGCTATTGGTTTTATTTGTTTTTATTTATTCAGTTAGTGGTTTTATTTGTTTTTATTAATTTTTATGTTTTTAATTTGTTTTTATCTATCTATTTTATTTGTCACCGTTTAGCTGACATGTACAGCACTTTGTGGAAGCTGTGGTTGTTTTAAAGTGCTTTATAAATAAAGTGGGGTTGAGTTGAGTACTGTACTAATGATTGTAGAGAGAGAGAGAGTAGCTGACATCTTCTTCTGCAGTTTAAAGTCTTTTTAGCAAATAAAACTTCATCAGAACATTGCAAACGTAGAAGAGCACGGACAGAAATCCAACGATGTGCTGCAGCTGTGACGGTGTGTAAACCTCACAGCTGTTCTCATCCTTCCACACATCTTAGACGTTGCTATGGTCGGCCTCCACTAGTGGGCGGTACTGAGTTCAGACACTTTGTGTGGCGGTAATGCGTCGCTATAAAGTTGTTTCCACACACTCAGCTTATTTAAAAAGCTTCCATAATCTCTACAGTTTTTGTAATCATCTTCATTCTTCTTCTGCGCTTCTCCTCTTCCCGTTCCTCTTCTTCTTCTTCTCTGTTTTGTTTCTGCTCCGCACTGCCACCGAGGTATCTGGAGGTATTACAACATCTTATGCATCCAGTGAGGGATGTCATCAAATTATCCACATAACCGAAGCTAAGCATGGACCAAACTGTCCATCTGTCTTTTGGTCGAGCATGAAAGTCCTTCACCGAGAATCTGAAATACTTTGTTCCTGCAGGGAACAGCTTGATGCATCACAGCCGCTCCTTCAGCACAGTCAGAGGAAAAGGAGTGGAAAATAAGGAGTGGGAAGTAGATTAAGGTTCCCAGTTGCTTTCTGAACATCTCGGATCTCGGCATTCTGCCATCACCTTCCCGGTGTCGCCGTGTGGAGCCAGAAGAGAAACGTGATTGTGGTCATTAGCAGGAATCTGCTGCTCTCTTCTGTCCTCTGTAACGACCGGAGGCAGATGACTGGTTCTGGTCGGCCCGCATCGCTTAGGACGGACGACTGAATCAAAAAGAAGACTCAGTGCCATCCTTTGCTCTCCTTTGCAAGGTTCTTTTATGAATTGGTCTATATAAACTGGTTTATTTATAAAGCAATTAGAGATGCACTTGTCATAAAGTGGTTTTGTTAAGTTGTACAGAACCAAAATGAACAACAAAGCAAATCCAACAGCACTTCATTTGTTCCCTGTTCCTCCAACAACCTGCAGCAGGTAGAAATCTGTGCCGCCGCGCCATAACACCAGCACAGAGCAGGATGTGAGCCGTGAGAATACCCACACGCTTCTCTAAATATAACCGTCATCCTGAGTCCCTCATCTTATGCAACAATAGCCTTGACCAACTTATGGGTTCAACTTTCAGCACAAAGGTCTAAAAATTCCTGGCTGGTGTTTTGGGAGCAGCAGAAGAGCGACCAGCTAATGAGGAACCAGGACGACCATCCGGCTGGCTGACAGAGCAGTCTGAGGCTCCGAGTATCCCAGGGTTGCATGTACGAAGACACAATCATGCCAAAGTGGGTCAAACCCACAGAGAAACACAGTCGGAGGAATATTCAAGTGCAAGAGAGTTTTGTACGAGTTGCTGGAATAACCTAACAATACAAGTAAAACACAGACAGAGCTCAGCGGTGAAAGGCTCCTGCATGGTGTCGGCGAGTCTTCTCAGGAATTATTCATCTCATTACAGCACAGGGAGACGCACTGGAACAATGTTTACGTATTTCAGGGTTTTATCACATTTAGCCATCAGTCTCTCAGGGAGGGAAGCTGGATTTCAGTCTGCATGCAGGGAATAACTGGAAAGATGATGATCTGTTAAAAACGTGATCCTGAAACCAACTCAGGGCTCCATTTCATGCCGATTCTTAGGATAATGATTCGATACGGTATCGATTCTCTACTATAAGTCTCAACGATTTTGATTCACAAATAATACACTCTTAGTAACAAACCGTGCCAGCTCCAGGATTAACTACATTCCTCTATAAGCGAGTAGGAAGTTAGTAATCAATGATACAAACCCTGAAAACCCAATGTTCTGATAGAGGTGCCTTCATTTCTGCTTACTTTGCAGATTACACAGCAAAAGCTTTAAAAGTAGTCTCTAAACACTTTTTACGTCTTAAAATATTGATTCTGGGACATTTTGGATCAAATCAGAATCTTCATAAAAAAGAATCTTGATTCTGATAGGAATGGATTTTTTTCTGCACCTTCATTTACGTAAAACAAACACACACACATAATCACACCTTTTTGTTTATGGAGGGAAAAGACATCTGTGCATCACTGTTGCTATCGCAGCATTCAAAGGCTGATCTAAGATGAAAGATGGTTGTGGATGAAATATGAATCAAACTGAAGGATAAATGATGGCATCACTGTCAACCAGGCTGATCAATTTACAGAAAAAAGAAAAGGAAAGTCCCCTGTGGACCAGCTGACAAAACTTCTCTGAGTTCCAGGAAAGTCTGCCCTGCTTCCCCAAACCCAGAGCAGCTGACACGCCGCTAGTTTTCTGCTGCAAACCAGCACAAACTACTCGTTAGCTGCAGCGATGGCAGCGAGCGCGCTGACACTCTGACAGCAAAGCCTTAGATCCTCATCACAGCACCGCTCACTGAGCTGTGGAGAGCCTGCAGTGGAAAACAGGAATTACAAGAGGAGGCAAACTTTTGTCCTCACAGCGAATGATGAAACGGTTTGAACCCACCAACTAGTGGCAGGAAGTTTCTGCTGGCTACTTCTGGCCACTAAACAAGACGTTGGAGGTTTGCTTTGAAGCTGCTAATGCACTTCTCCCATCCCACAGCTCTGCCATCCGAGTGTTTGCTGTTTCCCACGGCAACAGATACGGGAGGACATCAGACTTGGACTGGTGGAGGATAGCTTCTCTCCATCTTTATCTGCTTCTGTCAGTTACATTTCTGCATCCATCAGAGCTACATGTGTACAGTTACACAGGAAAATGGGAAGAAATTATTCAGCTGTAATAATCATTTACTTTTTTATAACCCCCCGAATTTTCTGAAGTTAAAACAAATAGTGTTTTAGAAAAGAAAAATGACTAAATCCAGTATTTTGACTGAAAAAGTGCCAGAAAGAGCAGTCTGTAATCCTAACTGGTTTTATTAACTGGTCCATTAAAATTAGATCCACCAGGTTTTATACCAGAAATTGGACATCTTGTCCTACTTTCTTCGTTTTGTTCCTTCAAGATTTTCAATATTTCCAGTTAGCGAGTGAAAAATTAATAAGTAAATTATTTTATGAAAAAGTTGAAATTGGTCCTTTAAAATGACAAACATGTAGCAAATTTACTTTAAGTTATCATTTAAGTGTTCAGGTGTAATTTACAGGATTCTTTTTGGATTTATTTTCTCATTATTTTTGTTCATGTCACAGACACATTTGAAGTTTATAAAAATGTCTCCTTTAACAAAATCAAATCAGTCGTCCATCTCTGCAGAGACCCGAGACCGAGACCTGGCTTTGTCCGGCTTGAGAAAAGTGCAGCATGGAAGATAGTCCCAGGACTATCGTGGTACGAATACGTCTAAAAAATGAGGTTGGAAACTTCGACAGCAGGACTACGATCACTTTATCAAATCAAGCTTCATTTCCTCATTTAGTTTCGAAAGTGATTAAACTCGACACTCGTGGGCAAAATATTCATTAACATCTAAAAAGAATATTTAAAAAGTTGTGGAAAAAAGACAAATCTAATTCTTTTTGCTTTAAATTGGATTCAGCTCCCTCAGTTTCCTCCTCATGCCTGAAACATATTAGCTTCACCGCGGTGCAGAGGAGAGATGGAAGCTCAGGCTTTCATTTCAACGTTCTGCCACCCAGAAAATGCTTTTCTGCAAAAACATCAAAGCAGCACAGCTCCACAAACACATAAAAGTTCTGAGAAAAGGATCAAGACTTGGGAGCCTTGGAAATGATAACTGCTGCGTTCCAGGCCTGTGTCCCACACAATTACAATAAGTCACTTTTATAACTCTTAATTAAGGGTCCCATAAATGTTTGATGCATCTGTGTACAGTGTTCTAAATCAAACGGCTTCTGCTGGCATCGCCTGGGCATTTCCTGCATGTGAGGGGGTGAAGCCGGGTTTTATACCCCACAATTTATGGGGGCAGCAAAGACAACCGTAGTGCTGATGTGGCGAACGGAAGGGCCTTAGAAATCACAGATCTGCTCTGAGAGGGAACGCTGTATCGCTTTAAAACATCTTTTTAGGTTCTATCAACTTATCTTCTTAAACAGTTTCATCTGAGGATTGTGAAAGCAACAGTGAAAGGAGAGTTTTGCCGGGTTATCAAGCTTATTCTGAAGGATCTGCTCCTTCTTCAGGCCGACGCTCCAAAGACTCTTCTTCACGGTGGTTGTGTCTGGTCGACCTCCACCTCTGCTCTGAACTGTTGCAGTGTCAGAGAGCAGATCAAAGTTTGCTTTGTAAACTCAGTTCAGGGATTTACATGCTGACTGGGAGCAAATCGGCTATTTAGTCCCGTCGTTGTTACGGCTCCTTTCTGCATTGACTTCATTTAAAGGATAAGTTCAGGTTTTTTCCCCCGAACTTATCCTTTAAGTTAAGAAACCTGTAAATATCCGAGGTGTTGCTTTTGCTTGGTGTGTAACCTTTTCAGATCAAAAGAAGCCGTTTTACACTCCCTTTCTGTGATTTTGAAAACAAAAAACAACTTAATCAGTAAAATAATGAGTAGAAAAGCTGATCATTAGAATCATTTTACATGCAGCCTTCTCATTAAACGCATGGAAGCCACAGGAACAAAAGAGCCATGACTGGTTTTCCTGGAACTGAATGTGACTCAGTTCCCGCCGGCTCCTGTTTTACAGCCGGTGAAGGAGATGGGGAGGCAGCATGAACTACTGCCTTGGCATTGGCTACGAAAATGGAGGGAAACTGTTTTGCACCTTGTGAAACAGGTTTTAACAATCTCTAAAATGTCCTAAACATGAGGAAATGATGAGTAGAAGAATCTATAGAATCTAAAAAATATTCATGTTTATATATTTTTCCCCTGAACAATAAGTTGCAGCTTAATTCTACTGAATAGAAATCTCCTCGCTGAGCTTATTTCAATAAATCATTTTGGAACATAATAAATAATGGTTCAAATACATTTCTGGTGGCTTTCCAAGGGGGAAAAAAATCATAAATGCCACCAAAACTTGTGTCACAACCTTTAAGCCGATCTATCCTTTCAGGCTGCATCAGTAGATAAAGGCGGGAAAATGCTGGAGGGGGAGTTTAGCAATTTAGCTAGAGGGACCGACATAAACCTGCACAGGCTGCTTCCAAGACCTGCAGCCTCTGTGTGTGACGGCCCTCTCAGCATGTCATGCACCTCAGCAGATGAGAGGAATTTCTTCCAGTCCCACGTGGACGTAATGCTGCCATCCGCCGATGCAGAGGAGCGCCGGGATTTGTTGAAGCTGCATTACAGCTGTGATGATTGGACAGAATTCCAAAGAACTGACAATGATTGGCTGAGTTGGTGTTGGTTACATTGCAGCAGGACTGTTGGGACTCTGGAGGAGCCGGGCCCGGCTACTTGCTGGTTTGCACAGAGCTGCTTTGCTGCATGCGCTGTGAGGAACTGATGAAATGAGACGCAATGAGAAGTTCTGGGAATCATGAGGGCTTTTTTACACCATCTACAAAATGCACTTTGTTTTAAGGATCTAAGAAGCATTTCTAGAGTGATGCCACACGCATTGTGCACACCCAGCACACTTCCACCAGAGAGCGTGTTGGAAAATGCTTCAACCAGCGGAAAAGCTGGTAAAATATCAGTTTTTAAAAAGATGGAAACGGAGGATTTCTCCTGCTCCAGTGTTAGCAGAGAAATGTCCAAACGGGTGGATCTGCAGTCCTTTCTGAGTCGTTTACAGCTTAAAATGGGTCCAGCATTCTTTCTTAGTTTTATCAACACCAACATGTTATTCATTCTATACTCTAGAGCTGCGTAGCGTAGGATTTTATCTTTTAATAGCCTTTTATGGCTGGGCAATAAGGCAAATTTAACAACAAGGGAAACAACAACATTGTACAAAATTTTCAAATAAATGTGTTACTCCTGTTTTTATCACACAGAAGAGAGAAATAAAGTCAACAATGAAAATTCACCAAAAAATTAGAACCTGCCGTTCATCTGCCTCTCATTCATATTCTCTGGCTAAATCCTAAACAAGAAAAGCGATTTTGTTTGTTTTTTCTCAGATATGATGAAGCTTTTAAACTAGTGAGGAAAACGCAGAGCGCCCTCGTCTGACCTGATTCCACCATATTCCACGTTTCATTCTGGTTTCTGTGATTCTCCTCCATGTCGGTCTTTCTCCGTACGGGATGTAAAAACCAACACTCACCGTGGTGTGCAGCTTTTTTCTTGGCTTTGTGTTATTCCTCTGAGCTCAGGTAAGGAGGGAATGAACAGAATAACCAGGCAGGTATTCAGAAGCAGAGTTTTTTTACCTGGACCTGAGGAATGTTAGACGCACAATTTGTTGTACTTTAGAGCCCAGACGCGCCAGAGTCCGGTCTGCTGCTCTCCTGCAACCTGAACCTTTTTCTCCAGTTAGCTTCACTGATCCTGTTTTTCTTCTGCTGGAGTTCCCTTCACATTACGTTCACTATTAAACACAGCGCTGAGCTCTACTGTTGTTTTCTTTCATCTGATTTCACCGAAGGCTTACTGATCTATGATTTGGACAAAAAAATCGAAGGCATTTTTACAGACCGTGGACCATTTTTGGTCCATGTTCCACATTTTCAGGGTTTTTCAATCCAAAAAAGAGAAAAAAGTTAAATGTCAGATGAAAAACACCTGAACATTAAAACCTGGAACATTAAAAGTCGGTCGGGTCATTGCTGACCCATGTTGTGCATCAAAGGGTTAACGACCTTTTTTGATTCAACATGCAGTTCACAGCGGAGGGCATTTCTCAGGGCTTCCATCCATCTGTTGCTCCCTCACATTCAGCAAATGAAGCATAATTGTGGGTGATTATCAGCGTCAGTTTGCCGGTTTTATCCAGCACGTTCCCCTCGGCTTTATTCTGGCTCTTTGCTGCACAGCGCCTTCTTCTCTCTGATTCTTTGCCACCATTGTGTTGCTGTGTAGTTACATAACAAATGAAAGCATCTACCTGTAAACAGGCAGGTACTGTACAGTTTGTTCTTGTGCAGACAGCAGACATGTTGGGCTGACCAGGCGCTGAAGCAGCAGAAAATGAGCTGAAACGAAGAAGTGGGCTGTAAGCTGCCATGTTTGGGAGAAGCCATGTGCTTTAATCGCAGCGTATAATGCAAAGCAGCCAATACTCAGCCCGGCCAATCACAAAGTAATTTTTTTGTCAGTGTGGAGTAATTACGCTGTGAAGTGCTGTACCCATGTGCACGACAAGGAAGCCTATTATCTCCATTGTGTGAGCAAGCACACTGTCGGCATTGTCCTGGTCATGTGCTTCAAATTAAAGTCCATTAAAAGTGCCCTGGCAGGGAGGGTCCGCTGCAGCTCGATGGAGCACGGCAAAGCTGTCGCAGCTCAGGACAAAGAAGCTGAGCACTAAAGATACCTGCCATCTGGAGAGTCACTGGGTTGAGAAATGCACTGCAGGAGCTGAGCAGCCTTTCTGGCTCCAGCTCAACGCCGCCTTTCAAACAAGGGCAGGGGACGGCGCTGGAAGTGGAAAAGCTCAAATATAATAAATCTGTTAGGAGCGCCTCACAGAACAATTAAGAGGCGCTTCTTTTTCAGGACAAACAGCATCAAGGATGCTAGTCCCTGTATGACCGGAGTCAGAGTCTGGTCCGCATTTCCGGCAATACATCTGAGTCGTTTCCGGTGAGGGTTGGACTCCGCCAAGGCTGCCCTTTGTCGCCGATTCTGTTCATAACTTCTATGGACAGAATTTCTAGGCGCAGCCGAGGTGTTGAGGGGATCCGGCTCGGTGGCCTCAGGATTGGGTCTCTGCTTTTTGTGGATGATGTGGTTCTGTTGGCTTCGTCGGGCCGCGATCTCCAGCTCTCGCTGGAGCGATTCTCAGCCGAGTGTGAAGCGGCCAGGATGGGGATCAGCACCTCCAAATCCGAGACCATGGTCCTCAGCCGGAAGAAGTTGGTTTGCCCCCTAAAGGTCGGCGGTGGGGTCCTGCCCCAGGTGGAGGAGTTTAAGTATCTCGGGATTTTGTTCACGAGTGAGGGAAGGATTGAGCGGGAGATCGATTGGCAGATCGGTGCGGTGTCTGCAGTGATGCGGGCTCTGTATCGGTCCGTCGTGGGGAAGAGGGAGCTGAGCCAGAAGGCAAAGCTCTCGATTTACCGGTCGATCTACATTCCTACCCTTACCTATGGTCATGAGCTCCGGGTAGTGACCGAAAGAACGAGGTCGCAGGTACAAGCAGCCGAAATGAGCTTCCTCCGCAGGGTGGCCGGGCTCTCCCTTAGAGATAGGGTGAGGAGCTCAGTCATCCGGGAGAGGCTCGATGTAGAGCCGCTGCTCCTCCGCATCGAGAGGAGCCAGATGAGGTGGTTTGAGCATCTGGTCAGGATGCCCCCTGGATCCTCCCTCGGGAGGTGTTCTGGGCACGTCCCACCGGGCGGACACCTCGGGGTAGGCCCAGGACACGCCGGAGGGATTATATCTCTCGGCTGGCCTGGGAGCACCTCGGGATCCCCACGGATGAGTTGGCGGATGTGGCCGGGGAGAAGGAAGTCCGGGCTTCCCTGCTCAAGCTGCTGCCCCCGCGACCCGACCCCGGATAAGCGGACGAGGACGGTACGGTACGGTAATACTAATTGAGTCATATAATACATACTTCAGTGAGACATATCATGTAAATGTGTCATATTCAGCCCTATAGAATCATATTTATCTTAAGGCCCTGGCAGATGATGTCATGAAATATTAAAAGAAACAACAGAATAATACAACAGTGATACAAAACAAAAACAAACAAACAAAAAAACCTGACATACCCAACCAGTCAAAAATCTGAGTCAAGTTTGTTGAAACTTAGAAGTTACTGTATATTACAGAATCTAGAAGTCAGTGCTTTGCAGCATCTGCTAGTCTCTTTTTCCAGTCTGGTAGTCTAATATTTACAGTCCATCTGGTCAGATCAGAAACGCTAACCATGCAACAAGATTAGCATGCAAAAACATGAAACTAAAATAATTAAAACCGGTGTTGTGTGTCTATGGGAATACTCAATATCGTAACAGGGCTTATTTAAACCATCAGTGGAGTGAAAATACCAGAAGAGCCAGACCAGAACATAATGTGGAACTCCTACGCTACATATTCACCAAACAGCCATGTAAGACTTGTTTCACTGACTGATTCAGCAGCTGATGAGAAATCGTGTTTGATCTGATATTTCAAGCATTGTGTGACATTTGGAGGAACAGGACTTCCACAAAGTCCAGGTGGCAATTAAGCATCATGCATATGGTCCTTTGTCATGGTAGATTATCTCATTGTTTCTCTCTCTGTTACTCCAATCCCAGTAATGGACTGTAGCTTAATCGGCTTGAACTTTCCAAACTGCTTATGTCACACCGCCTGAACACATATCCCCTCTGAAATTGATACCCACCAAATAATATGCATTTTTTTCTACAAATCTGTCTTTACAAGAGAGTTTATTTGTTGTCAGACAAGCTCTCCAGCAGCATTCATTGTTATGCAATCAGCATGACAGAAGTATGATAAAAACTTTATCAGCCTTCCAGATGATGGATGTATTTGTTAATGGATGAATTTAAATATGCATTATCCAAAGCATGTGCTTATTTGGATTCAGATTTTTTTGGTTTATATATTATGAACCCTTACCTGCAGCAAGATTTTATTGCCATCGTAGTCTTCTGTCTGCCAGCGAACTTCGCTGATTGGGCTGCAGGGGTGTGGAAGCAGAGGCACCAGCACCCCGACATCCCGTACTCGCACCTCCATCACCGCTGACTCCAGCGCTACCGGATTCTGGCCTCGGGGGAGCCTTTTAAACGATAACTGGATCTCCATGTCCGGGTTAGAGTACACCACAAAAAAGCAAAAATCCTCCTTTTTCTGTGCCACTCTCCGTTGAAGCAGGAGCTTGTACAGCCGGACCATATCTGGGTAATTTTCATGCCGGCAGTAAATTGTAAACCGCACTATTTCCTTGCCGTAATGAACCTGCCGTACGGCCCAGAGGGGCGTGCCAGGAGACAAAGTGAAAAAGTCCTGACTACAAGGTGTCATTGGCAGCATGCGGCGGCCATTGCTGACTTTTTCAGTGTGGTGATAAAGCCACGGTGGTCTCTGCAGAGTGCGGTGAAGCATCAGTATCTGCTCTCCACCGCCGTACGCCTCCTGGAGAAAGAGAATGACGGCCATTGCCGGCTGGCACGCTGCAGACGGGCTGCCGTTCTGATGGCGCTTTGACCGCGGCCGCTGGGAGACGGACGCCCTCTCGGAGACTCTGAAGAGCTGCAGCTCAGGGTGAACCCACGCCAGCACCGCATCAGCAGCTCGCTGCAGGAACCGGCCCTGACCGGGGTCAGCGATGAGATGGACACTGACGAGGAATGGATCCTGGAGCTCGCCCATGGATAACTCACCTCCACAAACAAGGAAGAAACAAGAGAAGAGATTAGGAAATGTGAAAGAGCAAGGAAGCGAGAAGGCATGGGGAAAGATTCAAATGATTTCTTGCAATATCTGGCAACACATCATGGTTGAGGTTGAATGGCTCTCTGGCAATAAAAAAAAATATGGGCAGGAATGGTTTAGGAAAAGCAACAAAAGGTCCAGGTTGTTCTAAGATGGTGGTCCAGATAAAACATTAAATGTGATGTTGTTCTTATGGATGTCTTACGGCTATTATCCCTCTTTGAAGTTTTCCGTCCTTTCCTTCTGTCCTTCCCACAGACCCAACTGTCTCAATTTCACTCATCCAAATCTGGCTCCATCTTTTTTTTCAAATTTTCATGTTTACCTTTACCCCCCCTCTCTCAGTTTCCCTCCTTTCCATCAGACCCATGTGGAGCGAGGCTCCTATGTGGAGGCTCATTAGTGCCATTAGGAGTCATTACTGAAGCCCAGAGGAATGTTCCAGGCTGCAGCAGGAGCGATGCATTCAGGTGCAGCCTCTCCCTGAACCCTTGACCTGGCAAAGCTCAGCACCATGACACAGGTGCTGGCATGTTTCCAAACCCCACGCATGTACACTGTATCTTTATTCTTGCATGTTACACGTTAACACACGCATGCCATCTACTCTTCATGTATGCTCATATCCTTCTTTTTGCAGAATTTTTCCTACGGTCTTTATCTGACTTCTCAGGGGACTTGTCCCATTTCGTTTGTGCTTTGAGAACGGACACACAGTCTACTTCTCCTTGGTACAGCAGAGTGTTTGAGTGTTGCCAAAATCTCTCCGAAAAACAGAGAGGCCAAACAGGGACTGGGTCTGTCTCACGGATCCCGCTGGCCTTTGCAAAAGAGCAGTTTCTGTTTGACCAAAAGGGTGACATTTTCTAAAGGTGACGATCAGGTTACAATGAAAAGTTTCTAAAAAGGTGTCCGTTAGAGGTGTAACGGTACAACCCGCTTTGAATAATCAGTTCAGTATAAAATGGACGGAAAAAACATGTTTTGTATTGTATACAGTGTGTGTTAATGATGCCAACAACATGGTGGACCTGATGTGCTGAGGCTGAAACCTAATTTTACCCTTGGTCTGAAGATAAAAACAACAGGATAGAGAAAGATCCACAACAGGTTTAAGCTGGACAGCATCCTGCAAAACACACACACCAAATGCAGTGACGTCATATCTAACACTAATTTTAACTTGATCTTAATGCATTTACCCTCAAACCTGACAAATACTTCAGAAAATACATTTTGTTTCATTAAGATGAGAATTTATCCCCCAAAAAAGACTTGAGGATCAAATGAAGAGTGTTTCCAGATCTGAATCTGCTATTTAAAAAAAGAAAGAAAGGTGAACATAGACAGACATGGATCAACATGTCACTTAATGTCAGCCTGTTCCTATTAGAAACACTGTCTGTCTCTACCTCTACCCGGTTCACATCAAACCCAGACCGGGAAGATGAGGATCAGTGAGGGTGTTCACGATGCAACAGACTGTATCGTAACTGAAGCGGTTTGATTTCTTTAATTCAATTCAACTTTATTTGTATAGCACCAATTCATAACAAAGCGCTTCACAGACAATCGGTTTCAGCCAATCCGAATGCCATACATTCATTCATACAAGTCAATACATAACAGCCAACGTAAGCAAACCAACAGACTGCATCAAATCTAAACCAACTCCTTCACAGCTCCGACAGAATTTCTCTCAGGAATCCGACATGAAACAGGGCCATCAGGACAACAGAGACCTTTGTCCTAACTGTCTAATTACTGACTCATTAGACAAATAAAGTAACCAAAGCTGAGAAGTGAGATCGTCTGCAGCCTTGGTTTGAACATTTTTTAACTCTTAACCCATCCTGTAATCCAAACATCTCAGTTTATTATATTACTACATATGTCTTACCATGTTTTTACATTGTGTTTGTCTACTCATCTATACAAAAGCTTAGTAGTCAAACTAAAGACAATCTATGTTGGGGTTTCGGGCCAATGGAAGTTTTCTTGCACACTTACAGATACACAAACCTGGTCATTTCTATCTGGTCTCATTGGTATCAGCTTTCATCCCAATGACATTAACCAGAGTTTGGAGCACAGTGTTGTACAAAATGGATCCAAAAAAGTCAGTTTTATGTCCCTTCAGCTCATTTCTAGCACCATTCATAACAAAAGTGATCCCAAAGCACAATCCTATTCAAATACTTAACTAAAAAATTAAAATCAACAACTGCAGTGGACATCTAGGACATACGTTGAAATATTAAATCATTCAAATTCATTTAGCACACTTAGACTGGAAATAATGTGAGATACTGCATGACAGCTGTAACCCTCAAAGCTACAGCTGTTCTCCCTTACTGTACATGTATTAAGTTCTTATTATGTTCTCAAACTCCCTGAAGCCAGCATATATTAACTTTTTTGTGCATTAGTTGAGTTTTATACAGATTTTCCTGTTTGGATTCAAAATGTTCTCTTATCAAGTCTTTTCAGTGTGAATCATCCTGAGTATTAGTCTGCTCATGCTTAGACAATCTGCATAAGGTGATTTAAAAAAAATCAAGCCAATCTAAGGTGTTTGGAATGTTTATCTTCTCAAGGTAGGTGAAAAATAAAGTTATTTTGTGTTCACTTTCTCATGCAATTGAACTGCAGTGCCTACACTACATGTAAAGCACTGTGTGATGCATCTGTATAAAAAGCACTATACAAATAGTTTGATTTGATAAGAAAATGTGTACTGAAAACCAATCTATATAGTTTTTTAATTTAAAATTTCCCACAGCATGAAACCGCTTTTCTGTAGAAAACATCAAACTTAGACATTTAAGGTGTTCATATTTTTGACATTTCTTTCCGTTAACTGTGACAGTGCTAGTTTTGATTTACACTCAGATTATTTGGCAAAAATGTTTGTAGGAAAGGCACATTCCTCTTGCTAATTACAAAATAGATAATCCTGCCATTATGATTTTAGTATATAATCTCCACTAAAATATTTTCAAGAAAAACCGACATAATCTTGAATATAGTAGAATTTGTTGTGGGACAAGTAGTTTTAATCTTTCATAGTGGCTACTGAATGAGGAAAGATTTTGGTTTAATCCTGCTTTCCAAAAGCTCTTTTCTGTCACTTTACCATTTGTTGTATTTAGATTACTTCTGAAAGCCTTGCAAAGGAAAACATTTCTATGTAGACACCTTTGGTCAGTAGAAGCCACAAAATTTACACAATGCATGGATGTAGAAAATAACATTGTCTGACTCACCCGATGCATAAGCAAAAAAAAGGCAAAGTTCATTGCAGCTTATTTATGATTGCCTGCTACATAAGTGGTGTTGTGAGTTGCTACTTGTTGCACACTTAATGAAACTTTAACAATCAATGAACAAAGCATAATCTGTCTTTTTGCAAAAAGATTTAAAGGGACAAAAGGAGGCTAAATTAGAGATTAAGTCACCCCAATCATGTAAAGGGAATGAAGGAGTTTGTGTGTAAAGCTCTGAAGAAGTGTGTCTCTAAGCTCTTAATCCACTTGAGTCTAAAAGCTAACACTGATGTTCTGACTTGGCTGCACACATGCATGTGCATAACTATCATCAGAATATACACTATAAACATGTTCACATGCAAACTGGCTTGTCTCCTGTAATTCTCAGAGACTTTTACCTTTGCTCCATGTTTAAGTGTTAACCGGCAACACATGCTCACAGCCGCAGATGACGACGTGAGATAAAACACCACGCCTTCCAGTGGCCCCTCCACACATGAGAGTGATTAGTAGTGAAAACTCAGCCTCGCCTCAGATTGCATTTGGATGTGCACACGTACGGCAGTCACAGCTTTAGCTCGCTTGGCTCTCGGTCAAAGCAGCTGAAGGGGGGAAATTCAAGATGGGGCCCTTTCTGTCGTCTGCTCAAAGGAAGAAAAACGGATGCGAGTTCCAGCACTCATACATCACTTTCGCTGACTTGTACCGAGGAAATTAAGATGTAAAGTCTTCTCTGTAATAAAACGTTCTTAATAAAGTCTGCTTACTTTTTATCATTTCTTACACAGCAAACAATTATGTCCTGAGATCTTTGGCTATAATTCACTTGGTGATATATATGACAGAATGTGTAACACAATGCTTGAAGCATAAAAAGACAGTCACATTAAAAAATGCCACTATACTAATTATCTTCACCACTGCTTAAACAACAAAAGTAGAAAGTAAGTAAGGATACTGATAAATAAAAAGAAACTGAGACCATAATTGAACTAAAATTAGTTTTCAAGACATAACAGCTCTCCGATTGTCTCTTTTCTCTTGTCATCTTTGTAAAATATCCGTCACAATCTTTTTTTTTTTTTTTTTCCTCCAGTTCTTCCGCTGAAATGAATGGCCTGCAAGCACATGACGTTATTAACTGATTCTTTACTTTTACATCAGTCAGTGTCACAATTTATTCTTAAATAAAGCAGATACCTCTAAGCTTGTGAAATCTACCAGAAGGGTCTAGCTAAAAGCTGCGCAGGAGTACGCAAACATGGAAGTAATTTTAAAAAAAGGAGATGACAAAAGCATCTCACAGTCTTTGTTCATCTTTTCTGTTTCTTTGTAGTTTATCCTTTCATCTTATCATCTTACTTGCTCCAATCTGTTTCAAATATTTTTAAAAGTCTATACTGTTTTAATCCTGTCCGAACCAAAACCATACATGAGCTGTGACTTAGAGAAAGCCTTCTAAAAGATATTCAAGTGAGAACTGGTATAAAGTGGAAAACTACCAGCTATTCTCTTTAATGTAGGAACTTACAGAACATTTTACCTTGAGCTCATTGACAGATTAAAACTCAATAATTCAATCAGTTTTCATATGCTGATGCGAGTGATGTATTGCTGACATCTGACATGAGTGCTAAAGTTGAAAGCTTCTGTTGAAATCTCTGCCTCAGCTGCTTTTCACACTTCACAGTGAAGAAATCAGCAAGTCTGAAAATCTGCAAATAATTACAACGCACTTCACAAGCTGACACAACGAGAATCAGCAGGGCTGTTTACTCAGTTGTCTGGAGAACACAACAGAACATGGTCTCATTTTTTGCCTTATACAGCATGACTATTAAAAAGCAACATAAGCAGGGTTTGAAAAAAAAGCGAAATCCCAAGTTCCATTCCCAGAGCAAAATATACAAAGGGCTCTCTGTATGCATGCGTCGCCAACCTCGAAGTTGCACATGAGATAAAAGCAGTCTGACTGCAATGTGGAGCCACCATTCATGACTTAAATCTGCTGTTACAGGTGGGGTAAACGTATAGATTAGACAGGTTAGGCTCTGGCAGAAAGCATCCGGCTTGCCTCCCTCCTGTTCAAACAGACTGGTGCAGGCGAAGATTAGACGAGGAGGCTTAGTGAGGAAACCAAAGCCTTTCGGCGTGAGTCCAAGTTAACAAATGCAATGTGACATTTACTGTCTGAACAGAGCTGGGACAAGGCAGCGTGGGGTGAGAAAGTTAGTATTTTGACTCAAATAGTGAATGTGTATATAGCTTCTTTAGGCATGTGGTGTTATTTGCACAACAGATTTATGACTTTCAATTAAACTGGTGACTTGTGTCTTTTACCCTGTAAAGCAGAAATAAGCAAGATTTTGACTTGCAAGGTATATCTTCTAAAAAAGATTTTACCGTAGAGTATTTCTTGGAGCCACGGCTACAAAATGCATGAACAAAGTAGTTTTAATAAGGCAGAACAAAGCATTTGCAAGTTTGTGTTTGAAAAAAATTTACTTCTGTGCACATTTTGCTTGTATTGACAGATGAACTGTGTGCACAAATTACCCAACCTGCCCTAAGACTCTCCACTCTGACATGTTTGATCTTGTTACCCACAAGATGTCAACTGTAAAATCAAAACCTTTGATTCATCGATGAGGGAATTTTTCAAATCAAAGTTGGAAGTCATCACCACATTGAGGTCTTCATGCGATCAAAACTTTGGACCCTATGCAATATCCAACTTAGCTGAAAAGACCAGAAACACAAAGAATACTGGTAGCAGCTGTGTTTTTATGCGAGGAAAACAAAGCATCTTACTGTAGTTCATAAAACTCAAGTTATATTTGTAATAATTCACCAGGTGATCTGCACTCGGCTGACAGAGTATAAATAGAATTTGATCCGACAGCGACTCTGGCTGCTCCAACACCGAGTCACACTTCCATGTGCACTTAATGAATTCATGCTTGATCATTGTCATCGAGGATAAACAACAAGGTTGAAACGGAATTGCTTCAATTAAAAAGAAGCTGACTGCAGCATATTTGGCTGTGAGTTGGCCTTATGGTTCAAGTCACATTTTGGCAGATGTGCATTTCTGAACACTGGAAGCAAGCCTGGATCTGCTACACTCAACCATACAGAGAGTGTCTCCAGTTTGTGTGTGGGTGTGTATGAAAGAGCTGAACTTTTACAGGTGGTCCTTGATCAGTCAGGTGCTATTCAGACTGACTGCTGAAAAGACTTTGACTGACGTCACAGCGAGAGGTTTGCTGTGTAAACGGATACTCTGCGCTGTTGTTCTTACACAGACCAGTGCGTCATTTTCCTGAGTGTCTGAACGTAAGTGTGTTCAGATGAAAGCCAAAGAGGGGGTGAATGCTTAGATCTCCGTTACACACAGATGAAATGTGATGGAGCGGTGATTATTAAAGCTGACATTGAAATTTGAGTCAAAACCATTTCTTTTTAAAACAGAACTTTGGGAATGATAATTATGGCAAAAATGTGTCCTTGAATCTGAATTTAGAACTGTGTCGGTGAGTAACAGCATATATCAAAGTATATGGACTTCAAAGTGTGTTGCATGCTCTTAAAAGTGTTGGAGCTAAAGCTGCTTTTGTTTGCTGCAGTTTGTCTTCAGTGTTGAAGAGGTTGCTGAGAGACAACATTTGGGATGCTGAATAAGAAAATCAGTCCAATAAAGTTATGTAATACACAGCCAGCAAAGTCATTCAGAACGATCCAGGAACTATGACATCCTTTAAATTAAATTAAATTAAATTATTTTTTTATATATATATAAAGCACCTTTAATAATAATAATACATTTTGTCTATAATGCACTTTACATTTCAGTGAAATCTCAATCTCAAAGCTTTACATATTAAAAAAAGTGCATGCATAAAAGAGAATTAAAAACAGCCTTCACACAACAATTATAACAATATAAAAGCAGCATAATTTCTTTGATATTCAAACTCACACAAGAATTCAAGAAAAATAAGTAAACACACCCCACCCGTGCCCACCCTTAGTCTTCAGTGACTGTATCTTTAAACTTAAAAAGGCCAAGGTATATATAAATATAACAATCAAATAAAAATAAATGTCTGGCTTGACACTTTCTGATGCTAGGGAAGACTCACTGAACTCTTCAATATGCTGATGCTCTTTTACTTCATTGCTGTTTTAGATTTTTTTATTCCATTTCTGGCTGCCCAGATTTTAGTCTTTTGTTTTTGCTTTCTAAAAGATGGATGGCTTGCATTTTTTCAGATTTAGTTATTATGCTTCATCCATTTTTTTCTTTTTGGACATTAGAAATCAAGTAAATTCGCATGTACCAACATTTGTTTGCAATAGATATATCTAGCATCTAACATGACCTCTGCCTACATCTTTATATTTGTTTCTGCTTGGAATCTCCGCTGGTACAGCTCCTCTCTCTGGCCTTAAAGCTTTTATTATTGTGACTGCATATCCACTTTATCTTTCATATGCATATGCACATACATGCCGAAAAAGGAAAAAGGAGAAACCCACATTTCAGGAAGGTCACAGGTCATTCAGGCTGAATAGGCGCTCATCTGCTTTGACCAACAGATAATGAAGTTGTGTGATTCTGTGTTTGAGGAAAAACTCTAGACTTGGAAGGAAATTGAAACAAAATCTTTATACCTGCACTTGAGTGCTCAACGGTCCTGCATGCAATAGCAAAACAAAGTAGAAAAAGAAGTAAAAGAAGTAGAAACTTTTCTCCTTAAAGTTAATTTTGGATCAACTAAAGCAACATTAGTCAGTTTAATTTTCCACCATGGGTGTGATCAATGTTAATCTTCTGCTACAATTTAAATGCAAATGGTCTTCAATTAAACAGTGAATACAGTAAGAATAGATGTGCTGCCTCACTTATACTTTTGGTACATCTGTTTGTCTTTGTCTTTACGTTAAGGCTATGTCAATAGATTAGTGAGTTACCTTTCCAGCAAGATAAGCATCCGTTAAAACTTATTATTTGTTAAAATTATATATCTGAAAGCTACAGACAATAAGTTGAATAATTGACTATCTTTAAGCATATTCATGAAAGATATCCACTAGAACAACATAAAATAAAACAAATGATACAGAGTATTAAGAAATGTAAATAAAGCAAAAAATAACATCAAATTATGCTTTGAAACTCCTTATTTGTGATTATCTCAGCTGAATATGTGTAACTTTTGGTTTAATATTTAACAGAAAATCATGGCACGATGCTCTGTTTGGTCTGTATGTGGAATGACGTTTAGATGTCTTGTAAGCACAACAACCTCAGAGTAGGATTAATGAATGCCTTCTGAAAATCACATTTGTACAGGAAGTGTCCTGAAACTTTAAAATGGTTCCAAATTGCTCTCATTTTTAAAAAACAAATTTATCACTGTCATCTTGATTATGTGTAAATGTCCCACAGTCCTTTGATTCTCCTTACATATATATATATATATAAATTATGTGTTGCAATATGGATTTTGCACTACAATTTCATCCACGTTTAAACAACAAAGTCTGAATAAAATACAAACTGAAACCACTTTGATTTCACAGACGACGAATCCCTCTTTGAAGTATGACCCAACATCCAGACTTTTGTATCATTTTCCGACATTGCTTGGCTATTTTTCCCAGTGTAGAAATAAGCTACATAAAACTATCAGGAAACCCAATATCTATCCAGATGTTTATGTCCATGATCCAAAGATTCTTTGGCAGGTCAAAATATCTCTGTTGGGATCAACCATCTTTAACTTAAGATTAAAATCACTTTTTGTTTTCCCAGTCCCACATTAGTGGCAGGAGCCATATATAATGTTCTGCCGCTGAGGGGGGGCATGTCTACATAGAGCAGTGATGCTCCCCCTAAAACTTTGTTAAGCTGTTGATTTCTGTTGTGGATATATAAATGTGGAAATGAGAAGATGCATCTTTTTAACTGTAAATTACAAACATGTTTCATGAAACTGACTACTGAATTTATTTGAGAGACTCAAACATATAAATCCCTAATGGAGCTGTTAAAAGGGTCACATCTCACCTATTGGGTCACACTTGAGCTGTAACTTAGACCAAGAAACTAAGCCAAAACTGAGAGGGAAACCAATTCTTGTAAAAATCTCAATTAATCATCTGTATCTTCATGTTGCACATTACAGTTTGTTGGGGATCTTTAAAGAAAAAGCTCAATCACTGCAAAATTTTTATAATTTTGGGTTGTAAAAGTCAGTGTCTGCAAATTTCTCTTTCAAATCTAATTTCTTTTTGTCCTAAACCCATTTTATCACCCACAAAGCACTTAAATGAGCTACATCATTTAGCTACTGACATGTTGCTTCATTAAAATGAGCAAACAAAGTTCAGAGCACCCATACAGCTAATGGCCCAAACCACTAACGTTTGGCTTTAGAGTACAATGGTGAAGTATTTCATTGGGATCTGGTTCTACATCAAAAGACTCAATTAATAGCAGTTATTGCAGCTATACATCAGCCCCTGCTCTAATTGGCGACTTAAGACCCAGGAATACGTGCTAATCTTCAATGATTAGCCTAAAAACTCACAAAGCTCACTTTTATTACAGAGATAAAAAATTTACCATTTGCAATGTCTTATATGGAGGCTCTGAAACTGACAGAAATAACAGAAACAACTCATGAACAAACATACATAAGACTGTTTGCCATACATCTGGCAGCTTATTCCCAGTCCTGCTGTTTGAGGTTGATATTCTGGTCAGATATAATAATATAACCTAATTATCTTTGAAGGTCATGATCATCAGAAATTGTGGTCAACCACAGTCTTTAAAGGAGCTAAAAGCAATTTTGTTCGCCGTTAGGTGGCGTACTGTGGAGCTGTCTCAAACCAAAACAAAGCCTGTGTCAATCAATACCTCTCTACCTCTCCCCCAACCGAAAAACCATGCCCCTCTTTTTTTTTTTTTTTTTTAAAAAGGAAAAACTCCTCTTGCCTCATACAATTTTACTTTATTCATTTTAAACAGAGAGCATGTTTAAAATTGTGTAGGCCTAAAAACAGTATAATTATATATTTTCTCAAACTAATGCAAATATGACTAGTTCAAGATGGGGTGTGCTTGTGCAATACAACATGAGCTCAGCTAAGAACCGCAGCTTATTCTAATTATTCAACATTCGTTATGATCCAAAACATAAAAATTTTA